>MKEJ01022190.1:0-13780 GCA_001753735.1 Embelia ribes | reverse complement strand
TAAATAATATATAATATTAAATAAATAATATATATAACTAAATAAATAATATTACGGGAAATTTAGAATACCCAATAATTTTATAATCAACTACCAACCCCGAAACGAAATTATTTCGGAAAATTCGGGATACCCTGAAATATGTCACATAAGATTAAATAAATAATATACAAAACTTAAAATAAGAATTTTTTGGAAAATTCAAAAATCTTATATTTGATTATGGATTCCGTAACAAAATTATTTTGATATCCGAAAATTTAAGAATTTAAATCCCTATCCCAAACCAAACTATATTCTTGGGTAATTCGCTCTAGTTTTTCGGTCCAAATTTCGGAAATACCGAATGTTTGCTCACCTTATATTAAATTATATGTATTAAATACCTTATATAGTTTTATTTAGTCTGTAAATTAGTTATTTAATTAGTGATATTTGTAATATGATTTATTTCAGGCCAGTGTGTCGTTGTGAGTTTGTTAGACTCCGTAACCATATTTATGATCTCTCATGTACTCAAAATGGCATTTTTATAAAAAGAAATTAAATGGCTAATGATTTTTACTCTTTACACCTTTTTTCTATTGTAACTTTTGAACTGCATAATAAAATATATGACACAATTAACTGCAAATAGTTCGGCACCTTTTTTCTCGCTTTTTAGGCCACGCTCAGTCAAGCAACATAGCCAGGTGCCGAACTATGTGACTATTGATTTCATCCTTTTTTTCTTAGCTGAGGTTATATATTTTATATACTATCTTTATGTAAAATAAGGAATTCAATTCCGCAAACACAGTGGTGCAGTTGATGATATGTGAAGGGAAGAAATTACTAAATTCCGTAAAAGATTTATAGGGTGTTGTAATTGCAAATAAAAAAAATTTACAGTAAAAATTTAATACTTAATTTCATATAAAAAAATTAAACTAAAAATTTTAATTCAAGAAAATTATGGGATACATCAGTTTCCTAAGACACTTTGGGTTTGATGTTGAATCTGTGTACTTATTGAGTGATAGAACTATTGGTTATACCAAACAAAGCATCAACCATGGATAAAATGTCGATATAATTTCTTGATTTGGTAGGCAATGGAGGGTTGGGGTTTTTTGACACTAGTCGTTGAAGTAGTTCACCAGCTACAACAATTGTCATAAATTAGGCTTACATTTCAGGTGGTTAGATAGATATGAATATGATAATGTGTATTAGCAATTTAACAATTTATAACAATTAAAGAGCGTAAAGATTAATGATTGTATTGTGCTAATTCTATTGCTAGTCAATGTCATGCTGGAGTGAATCTTGCTATTGATGCTAACGTTATTAATATATATATATATATATATGTGAATTATAAAGAAAAGATTATTATAAAAAAGAAGCATTCATATTTTTCTAGAAAAAAAGAGTAGATATTGGGCCCCTTTTCTTTCTTTTTTCAAATAAAAAACAAATTTTGACTTAGAGAATACTAGTTGGACTCAACCGTTAAACTAGTTTTAAAAATTTATTTTATTTATATTTTTTACATATTTTGCTTTTTTATGCATTACGATGATAAATAATATATATATATTTTTAGTATAGTGGTACAAATGTTTTATATTAATCTTTAGCAAAATTTGTGAAGATATTTGTTTCAAACAATTCCTAATAAAACACGAATCAATTACCATGTGAATGGAATCATTTTATTTTATTTACTTACACTTATATATTATTATTATTTTTTTTTGACATTTTGGCACCAATTGTTTATTGGTGTCACAGCCAGCAAGTTATGACTTTTATACTCGGCATTTAACAGAGTGGGATATAAAATTTTGTCACGATCTTATGATTAGTTAAATGCTATAAAATATCTATTAGTATGCAATTTATATTACTATAATACTATTCTTTTAAATTAGTAGGTAAGATAATAAAAATATGAGAGTAAAATTTCTTATCGTTGTCTTTTACCCGTGTAAAAATATATTTTGATCTACGCTAGATACTAAGTTAGTATTTTACATTATTTTTTTTCAAGAGATTTTATCTTAAATTGTACTTATTCAAAAAGTTATAATAAGTTACTGCTATAAATTTATAATTAGTATTTTTATAATATAGATTTTTAGCTAGTGTGAGAAAACTATTGCTGATACCTTTAAGAATCTATGGTAGAAATTATCCCAAAAAATTATAAAAGATGAAAAAATATAAAAATATATTAATTTTGTATTAAAATAAAAAAATTCTAAGAAAAATAATGTGTCAAACTATATGCTTTTAAGCAATGAGATTGATGAAATATAGAAGACTGGAACAGTGGACTATCACATGAGGATTAATAAAATTATTTTATTTATTTTATAGCATGAAAAAAGAAAAAAAGGTGACTGGTGGGAGCTGTCGTAATAGTTGATGCAAATCAGAAATTGTCCACTTATCTCGTTGGGCCCCACAAGAGATAGTAAACCAATTGAAGAGTGAACGTGGCCCCTTTATATTCCTTACATTGGAAATCTCACCCACTTATTGGAAATTATAGATTGACATATTTCTACATATATATATATATATAAGAAAAGTAAAAGATATTTTAATTTGTTATTATCGCCATAAAAGAAACTTGTTGTTTCTATGCAAGAACAAATCTTTCTTGTATTCTAGCATTTTTCAAATAAAAATGACATGAAACGAGCCATATTGGCGAGTTCATATCAATCATTAACTATTTGTATTAATTTTTATGAAAAAGAGAAAGTATATGAAAATGGAATAAAATCACGAGACCAAATAGAATTTTGGTCCAAACTATGGAGCCCTATTATTGCAATTTAATCTATTTGGAACTAAAGAATTATATTTTGTTTCTTATTATTCAATTAATTAAAATGGAATAAATACAAATTAATTTCCTCCCCCCCATCGCCTTTAAAACACCTCTCTCCCTACCACTTCCATCTCCGTACCCTATCTCTCTCCCTCTGTCTCTCCCATGGCTTCCTTCCAGCCCTCTCTTACCATCTCCCTCCTCCTTCTCCTCTCTCTCCTCGCCCTTTCCTCCGCCTTAGACCAGTCCATCATCTCCTACGACGACCACCACGGCCACCTCCGCACCGATGCAGAGGTCTCCGCGCTCTTCGAGGAGTGGATAATCAAACACGGCAAGGTATTGTTAGCTATTATATATATATATAAAGGAAAACGATAAATCCACCCGCAAAATCTACCTAATATACTTAGTTGTCATAATTTATTTCCTGATTTAGTATGGATCAATTTCTCTGTCTTGTAATTGGTTTTCTTATAATAGTCCCGATTAAAATTTTTGGGTAAGTTATTTGGGGAGCTCAAACACACTATGTCATTAGACTTTTAAAATTATTATTATTTTCATATTTAATGATATTTTTTCGGAAGTTTGGAATAAAAAAACATTTACAAATATGATTATATATATATATATATATATATATGTATGTATATGTATATTACAGATCTCAAAAGTACGATAATTTTTCATTTAGTCCACCCTAACCCAATTTTATAGGGGTCCTGCATATGTGATTTATTTCCTTTCTACTTTTGTTAATGATATTAAGTTTATAAAATATTACAACATTTATTTGGAGGTTTCGTACTAAACTTGATTCTGATACTATATTGATTTACATACTCAAGCTAATAATAGTGAATTTTTTTAATTATTTGTATTATTCTCCAACAGGTGTACAACGCTCTCGGAGAAAAAGAAAAGCGATTCGAGATATTCAAAAACAATCTCCGGTTCATCGACGAGCACAACTCTGTGGACCGGACCTTCCGGCTCGGGCTGAACCGGTTCGCTGACCTGACCAACGAGGAGTACCGGTCCAAGTACTTGGGGGTCAAACCCGGGGAGACTCGTCGGAGGTTGTCGAAGCCGAGGAAAAGTGATCGTTATGCTCCCGTATCCGGCGAGGCCTTGCCGGATTTTGTCGATTGGCGAAAGGAAGGGGCTGATGTTGGGGTCAAAGACCAGGGCAGCTGTGGTAATTGACAAATTTACCCTTTGTTGGCCTTAATTCTAGTAATCTATTCTCCATAATATTTATGTTCTTACTTTGTTGGAAAATATATATACCGTTAAGAAATTCCGTTCAAAGTAAAAAACTTGGAAATATTCAGAAAGGATTGCTAAGAAATACTGTTTGTGCTCTTCTGTTATGTTAATTAATAATCATCGTTACTAATTATTATTATTATTATTATTATTATTATTGTTATTATTACAGTGTAAAAGGGTTTTAGGAATTGACGATTTTGCCCCCACTTTAGGATTTTTGATAAGATCATATTTCCTACTGTTGGAAATTATTAAGTTAAAATAAGTATATATATATGTGCATATATGTATATATTGTAGCCTTAGAAAAGAGAAAAATAGTGTTGACTTTAGAGACATGGATTTGATCCGTTTAGATGGCACTCATCGTGCTCTTTATTATTAGTGTTCATACTGATTTTATCTAGACCATGAGGGACATGAATTATTGCTGGTGTAAAAAGAATTAACAAGTGATGCTAGATTATATTTTTTAAATGATTTCCTAAAAATAAAATTTTTACATCACATATATAGCTTTATTGTTGTCTACTGATTATTGGTTCCTGTTTTTGGTCCGGCTGGACATGTGATTAGCCCAGGTTAGTGAATCATTCAATTATTTCAAAGATATTTTAATTTAAAATAATATGTGCTCGTTTAAGTCAATGCCTTTGCGTGAGTGAACATCTCTCTGTCACATTCCTTATTTTATATTTTGAGATAATGACCGTTAAATATGACTTGCTCTAAACCAATAATTCACCGCATAGTTGATGATCTATAGAGATGACAAAAAATAAAGAAATAAAGAATTTATTATTAGATTAGAAAATGAAGGGAGTTGGATCATTCTTTTGTTATATATATATATATATATATATATATAATATTTTATAATTATGAATAAATTATTCATGTTGCATTTGATTGGAAATGAAGGGAGTTGCTGGGCATTTTCAACAATTGCCGCGGTTGAAGGGATTAACCAAATAGTTACTGGAGATTTAATTTCATTATCCGAACAAGAGCTCGTTGATTGCGACACCTACTATAACGAAGGATGTAACGGTGGGCTTATGGACTACGCCTTCGAGTTCATTATTAACAATGGTGGAATTGACACAGAGGATGATTACCCGTACAAGGCTAGGGATGGGAAATGTGACTTGTTCAGGGTCGGTATTTGGAGCGGGGAAAAGAGTTGAATTAATTTTGTTTCAATTTTGTATGAAAAGATGCATTTAATTTTTTTATGGTGGTAATAATTTTTTTTGTGCAGAAAAATGCCAAGGTGGTGACAATTGATGACTACGAAGATGTGCCCGAAAACAGTGAGTTGGCCTTGAAGAAGGCTGTGGCAAATCAGCCCATTAGCGTGGCCATCGAAGGTGGAGGCATGACATTCCAATTTTACGATTCTGTAAGTTTTTTATCTTTCGGTTATTAAACTTAAATATTTTCCATATCTATGAAATGAAAACAGCACTAAAAGGAAACAACTACTTGATTGTGCGTACGTAAGTTATAATGAGTCATTGTTCATGTTGCGATTGGATATAAATTTAGAATGTACCAAATATAATTTGAGTTTATGCATGACTAGTGGGTGTTAGAACAATGATTGATATGTATGTATGGATAGGGGTGTAAAAGAATCGAGCTGAATCGGGTTTCACTAGACTCTCAAACAACTCATTAAGTTGGGAATTGTAGAACAGCTCCAACCAGCTCAATTAGCAAAACAAATCTGGCTCTTCTTGGAAGTAACAAAATACTCCAGTAGTAAAAGTGATACTAATTAGTTTATTCCCTGTTATTGTATATAGGGAATATTCACAGGAAAGTGTGGAACTGCGCTAGACCATGGTGTCACTGCTGTCGGTTATGGTACAGAAAATGGAAAGGACTATTGGATTGTCAAGAACTCGTGGGGATCAAGCTGGGGAGAGAGCGGATACATAAGGATGGAGCGTAATATTGTGGAGACCACAGGCAAGTGCGGGATCGCAATTGAGCCCTCATACCCGATCAAGTTGGGGCAGAATCCCCCCAATCCAGGTCCCTCACCCCCTTCTCCGGTTACGCCCCCATCTGTGTGCGACGACTTCTATGTTTGCCCTGAGAGCACCACTTGCTGCTGCGTCTATGAATATGCAAATTATTGCTTCTCATGGGGTTGTTGCCCTCTCGAGGGGGCCTCGTGCTGTGAGGATCATGCTAGTTGCTGCCCTCATGATTACCCCGTATGTAACGTAAGAGCGGGTACTTGCTCGATGGTAAGAGTTATGCCTAACCCTTAATTTTTTTTTTCATCATTAGCCTATCCATGCCATAAGAATTTTCACATCTTTTTGGAAATATTGTTTATAAATTATATTTGATCTGTTGCAAACTGTGGTTACCTTCAAAACTTGGGGAAATTTTTTAAAGCTGTCCTTGGATACAATCACGAAACTAATTTGTCATCTTTTTTATGTTTCTAAAACCCTTGCAAAATGCAACCTGTTCTCCATAGCACATGTAATTTCGGTATGGCCAGTAAAAAAAAAGTTATTATTTGCTAAGTGAGGCTCAATCGGAAGTTGTTTTCTCTTTTCCTTTTCGACTATTTTTTGTGTTCTAACTCGAACATTGTTCATGTGATAGAGCAAGGATAACCCATTGACTGTGAAGGCTATGCACCACATCAAAGCGAAGCCTCAACCAGCTTTTGCTGGTAAAACCGGGAAGAGCGCTGCTTAAGAGAGATTTCAAGCTTTTCCGCGGATGATGAAATCTATCGGAGGATAGTGAATGTGTATCATGCTTGGTCATCCGCATTATTTCTGATTACTCTGGATTCTTCATTTTGAGCTAAGCCCATGGTTCATTGATGACTATTCAGATGATTACTACTGTAAATAATGCTTCTTTGAAATTCTGTTGTATTTTCTGCTAAACAAACAAATCATTTTCAGATTTCTCCTAATTCTGCTATATATATATGTTAATGTAGCCTCCTCCAGAATCCCAGCTGTGGTTTATAGTTTGGATTTCATGAAATTAGTTTGTACCAAAAATGATTCCTGTACCATCTTGGGATAAAATAGTTTTACTTCTCTTTTCTTATCCTTAATTATCCACTTGGAAGTAGTGCAATGGGGGAGAAATATGTTTTTATATATTTAGAAAAGTCTTAATTGGTTTATTACAAATAGTTTTGTGTAAAATTTCACGCTTATATAATTGAAAAAGTCTTAATTGATTTATATATTTGCATAAAGAATTGAAGATATTTAACAAGAACAAAACTTACGAAAATAACTTGATTAAAATGTCTATTAATTATTTTTATATATATTTATATACCAATATGATTTATGGAGATAATTTATATTGTTTAATAGAATACTCACTTTGTTCTTTTTTAATTGACTTTTTAGATTTTTGACGCATAAATTAAGAAAATGACTAGTAAAAATATATTGACTAAAATGCTCCTAATTAATTTCTTGGGTATTCGTAAAAAGTGCATTGTTGGTCTAAGCGAGCAACTTTAGAAAATAAAAGTATCTCATTTGCTTTTACATTGAAATTGTCAAACAGCCACTTAAAGAATTATTTTAATTTGCAAAAATGTCATTTATAAAATAATGGAGAGTAATTATATAGCATCTCATTCTGTTTCAATGATTAATTTTTCTAAATTAATAATTATCATATTTTCAAATTAAAACAAAAAGTATTGTTATGGCCACAATCATAATAGATTCTTTGATTTCAATACAATTTATGTAAATATATGTAATATTAAATTCGTATATATTCTAATTAAATATTAAATTGACGATACAATTTGTCTTATATATCTACAATAAACATTTTTTTCCTATGAAAGAAAATAAAAAAATAATGTCTTACACATACATAATATGATTTAAATAATTTTTTTTTTTTGTATAATGATGAAAAAGTGCATTATGATAGTTAAAATGCATATAGTAATTTACTTTATCGTAGTCTATTTATATTAATTTTGTATCTAATTTGATAATAATTACAAACTTTTTTATTTTAATTAAAAATATCAAAAATAATTTTTTAATTTTTACTCTTAAGTCAGTATATAATATTTTTATTACATAAAAATTTTATAAATCCGCGTGCATTACGCGTAAAGTCTGGGTAAAAAAATTAAATCTGAATCCTTCCGTGGGTCGCACCAGTAGTGTACCGGAGACCACCGCTAAGATCCTTTCATCACTGTGTCCATAACTTTCAAACAAAGCTGGTCCCTAAATCACTAGACGCATCTAATTTCCAAAGTACCACTTGCACAATATCAAGATAGATGGGGACCCATGTGAGGCTAGAGACCTATATATTTCCAGCCATATGCAGATTTGGATCTGTATATTTTTTATTTAAAAATTATAATTTATACATTTTGAGCCTTTAAATCTTTAACATTTAGATCCAAAAATTATGCACAGGTACTTCTCTTCCGATCAGATGGATTGGGACCAATCCATCTGGTTTTATAAATGTCTAATGTGTGATCCATTTTATGCATAAATAAGCCTAAGAATTGAGTTATGAAAGTTAATTTTAATCTTCTAAAATTTAGATATGGGTAAAATCCTAAAACGCACATCGGATGGCTACCCGGTCATCAATTCGGGATGGGTTTTATGCGTGTTTCAATAAATTGCAATATAATTAAAAAAAAAGGCCACACGACAACTATTTGATAGAAAAAAAGGATTTGATTAACACATGTATAACTTGAAAGATTGAACCTGGGTTGCTCAGCAAAAGAAAGTTAAAGATAAAAAATTGTAACTGAAGTGATACTTTGCATGTTGCCATTCAAGGTCAAGTCATTATGCATGTTGCCCTCCCGAATTGGGCATGAAGTGCGCCGCAATGAAGGAAACCACAAGGACTTCACGGGTCGAAATAGTTTCACAAATGCTATTTCTCCCAGCTCGTGAGAGAAAATTTTAGTAAACAGTCTCATATTAGTCATTTCTCATCCTACATACTACATACAAGCAGGGATATCTATATTTAACCGTGCATATAGTAGCATACACCCAAAAGGATTAGAATTTTAAGCACGCATGCAATATTTTCTTAGATGCTACCACTCAACATGTCCATCATAGGATTTTTGTGGGTCTCAACACAACCTTTCAAATAACACGAGCCCACAAAAAACCTATTTGGCACATGTTGAATGGTAATATATAGAAAAATCCAATATTGCATGCATAAAATCCTCATCCTACCCAAAAAAGTGTCAACTTGAAATTACTAATTTTTTTGGGGCTTCTACTTTTTCTATCGAAATGTGACAAACGTAGTACCAAAGCAGCTGTCTTCGAAAACTGACAGAATATAACTTAAAATGAGTTGAAATGCAATAGCAAATACCAAGAGAACATTGTATTTCTTCTCTAGAAAAGGTTGCATTACAAGGAAAACAAAAGGAAGCCGAAAAGAAGAGTTACAATTGGAATGTACGGTCAAAGTTAAAAGTAATTTACCAACTCCTCGTAATTGCAAAAATAACTACAAGAACATTTCGCATATATAAACTAAATAACTTAATACATGGCCAATTGACTATTTTTCCTCATCCTTGCAACCTTCTTGACTTAAACAATGTATAATGCTTTAACAAACTCGTTACCTGGCCATGGTTTCTCGCACTAGATTTTCGAAAATACTTGGAACTTTAGACTGTGGTGGTGTCCAAATCGTCAGTTGAAGCTCCTCTTTTCCCCACATACCGCTGACAGAAAATGGAAAAGTAGATTAATAAGGATTAACTGAAATTAAAGAGTCTCAACTCTAAAGCTAAGAGACAACAAACCCAAACAGTTTGTGCTAGAATAATTCTAATAATAATTAAGTACTGATCAATGAAAAAGATATAGTAATTATTACAAACCTGCTTCCCTACAGAAAAGGGAACATATTTATATTTGACCATGTGCATTATCTGCCTCTTCATTGTTGAAACGAACAGCACTATCCAATAGAAAAACAGAATCGGCCAGAACACAGGAACATCAAATGCACTGAAGAATGTTAGCACAAAAGCAACACAAAAGGCTTTGTTATTGGAATACCTGCCAAAGACGGGAGAGAGGAAATTTCTGCGTGAACAGCATGAAAATATTCTTCATAAAATAATGGATGGCTGGAACAAAGCCAATATGAAAGGAACAGTAAAATTCTCAAATGAAAAAAAAAGAAGACAATTCGTCAATGGTTTATGTAATCTCTGCAAGTAATTAACTCATTGCAAGTTGAGTTTCAGAATAACATCAAGTCTCCAATAGCTGTGGAGTAAAACTATAATGCAGCACAGCAGCAGAAATAAGAGTTGGTAGCTGTCACAAGGATAACTGAGTCACACCATCGCCAACATGTGGCTTTCTACAACAGGGAGCATCAGTGGAAATCTTTTTTGGAAATTAAGCAGCTGGTCATTACACAAGCAACTAAAATAGAAGAAATCCTTAATCATTGTTTTCCCCTCGAACTTGGAATTCAACAGCTCCATCTTATTTTACTATTCTTATATTGAGATGACAAAGAGAACGTATTGAACCCGCTTCTAATAGGATGGGTTTGGCAGGAAAGGAGGTACCATGGGAAAGATGACTGCCTTCAGCTCGGGTGTGTGAAATTCGCACTACAAGCAGCACTATACACACAATGTAGAAGATCTTCAAAGTTCTTTCACTTGAAGATCTAGGCCAATAGTGTTTAATAATTCAACTTCTTTTCTATTCATTCTTGGATCCTGTACAACCTGTTTTCCATTTCAGCTAGATGGAACACCACCACCCTTCCAATGTTCACCGCGTGGCCTGGTGGCCAAACATAAGAATATAATAAAAAAAAGGGAGTACATCTCAATGAGTGTCCAAAAAGTTTACAGTTTATATACAGTGTTGAAAACAGCCAAGGCACCTCTTTTTGAGTTTCAGGGCTTCCTGTTAGACCTACTCTTTCTATTAAAATCTATAGTTATTCTTATGTTTGTATTTATCGTGTAATCAAATATTTATAGCCTATCACACCATAAATAAGTGAGTCGCTTTCCCGTCGTGCCTGCAAGTCCATATCCAGGCTCCTTAGATCACAAGTTTACGTGCTCGGGTTATCCAGAAGAAAAATGCCCCATTGCCATAAGTATATCCGCACGTTGCAGAAGAAATAAGAAGCTAAGTACAACACCTAAAGATCTAAACAACTAGTGATTAGTCAGTACTTCTTAATCTTAAGATGCACTTTTCAAGTGTCCGTCATCATGGGCTTACTAATATAATGTAGATAACACTGGGCTTACTAATATAATGTAGATAACACTTTTCAATGCGTGCCGAACGCATTTTCGATGTGCATACATGGTGTCAGACATGGCTGCAGCACCGCTTTTGGACTGTGTATGCTTCCTAGCAATCCTATTTATTGCTAATTAAGTATATAATTACCTGTATCTTAGATACGGATGCATATTCGGACACATATATAGACGTGAACTTGAAAATTCCCAGATGCGAATGCAGCAAGAATTCAACATTTTTTCAAAATTTCACAATTATTTTTATGAGTTATATTATATAAGTAGGAATCAACAAAATACGGAATATATAAGTATTGGTAATGAACAATAGTTTTAATCCTCGAGTTCTTAACAAAGCATCAACTACGAAATGGCACCACGCCATAATCTCGTACACTTATACAAAAGACCAAACAACTATTGAATTGTGATTCATTTAAACCACCAAAATGTATGACTAAGTGTAAAAAGAGAATTGACGATGAAGTAAAAAAAAAAGTTATAAACTGATTCGCCTGTGTCCATGGCGAGCCCAAAATGAGTCTATTACGTGTTAAGTATTTAAATAATTAATTGGCATTTTAGACTCGCCATGTGGCGTGTCGGACACGTATTTCAAATTGTCCGCGGAGTAGACGAGTCTGATACGTGTCGAACAAGGACGCAACACCCATTTTGCGGTGTCCGTACTTGAATATCAATTGTGGCCCACCTTAACATCCAAATGTCTTTTTTATGTTGTGAGTATGCATGCTTTTCAGACCAACGGATTTAGGTTCATATAAACAATACAAGAATACTCGAATACCACCAAAAACCATGTAGAAAGCATCTTAATAAGAGATTAAGCAAGGTATTAGCGACCACAACAATGAATCTTCTACAACAAACTTAAATTTATAATTCCACGTGTTCATGTTACAGATAAAATGGGTATTATAGCTGACAGGAAACTCCAAATGTTAAACACGAGTTCCATAATAAGTACCCAACTAGTAATTGATTAATTATCAAGCCTTGCCACAGAGATGATCAAGATCCAATCCGTAGAAATATATCATCTTCACAATTCCGATTGTATTCCAAACGCCATATACGGATTTATTTCTCTCTCAAGTAATTGATTTCATATATGATATACAAGCAAAGGCAATTAAAACAGGCACTAAAAACTGATTGAATAATTTTACAAAATAAAGAAAAAACACATCTTTCACATATAATACCCCAAAGTAGTATATAGTTATCATATTTAGTTAATAATGTTCATACTTTCCACATTTTGATATAAAAAACGATAAAAGTTAAATGAAATTCAAAACCTTACAATGCTACAATATGGAAATTGATATACCAATTCCCTGTCGACCCCATCGAAAGAATAAAATGATTGAACAAAAATGGGGTAAGTAATTGAATAGATATTCCCCAATTCATACACGAAATAAAGACTGATATCAAAATATATTAGTTAAATAACCACATCAAATAACTTCCCTTTCCAAAATTTGGAGATGAAAAGTGTTGACCATCAAAAGAATAAAGAGTTAAAACGGTAGAAGAAAAAATGGTAATTGATATTTCCCAATTCATTTAGGAACCAAAAGATTAATACCAAAGTACTATTCCAATATCATATTCGACCAATGCCGTAAAATTCGATTCTAGCTATACCAACCCATTACTTAATATTTTGAAATCACATCAAATAACTTCTCATCATTCCCACAATTTCAGATAAAAAAACACAACCATCAAATGCCGCAATATTAAAATGCACCAATTCTGTGTCTGCCCCCATCAAAGAAAAACCAAAAATTAAACAAAAAAGGGTCACTAAATTCATATTCCCATGGACATCTAAGTGCACATACATTCTGGGGAGGGTATGATTGAGCCCTATGTTAATTGTGTTGCATACGTATACATATTTGCATTTGATTTCTAGCAGTAATTTTGCAATTTCGAATTACCCATAATCACCTAATCAATTAACAACTTGCACACGCATCCTCACGGATGAGGGAACTCTACATATCTATCTGTATCTATATCTATATATATATATATATATATATATAGAAAAGAGAAAAGAGGAGGGAGGCAGACATTCAATTGGGAATTGCGCAGGAGGCGGCATAAGGTTTTTAGGTTTCTGACGTTGAGAATTTCGGCGGCAGGGCAGGAAGGAAAAAAAGAGATCAAAAGCAGTTCCAGTTTTATTCGTTTTTGGGTATAATTGTATTTTTCTTTACACTGTTTTAAATTCTAATAATTTTGTGGTCCATTATAAATTTTTCTTTATCATTCGATCTTAGTTTTAATATTTTTTTGAAGTTGTTTAAGTTTTTTTGTTC
>MKEJ01022189.1:0-14182 GCA_001753735.1 Embelia ribes | reverse complement strand
TAAATAATAATTACAATATTTTTATTTTATGAAATATTTTATTTTTATGAAAAATTATTCGAGATAATTTTTTAATTTTTACTCTTATATTATTTTATAATATTTTATTAAATAGTAACTTTTTTAACAAATTGCAAATCACTTGCGGATCTTCTAGTAATTATAAAATGTGAAAGAATATGGGTTAGCTAGATAGGCCGGCCGGAACACAGGTCCTGGAGAAAATTTATTTTAATTTATTCAACCTTCAACATTATCTGATAATCGCATAATATATATTAATTTACTAGAAAATCGTTTATTATAAGTCGTGTAGCAAAAAGGTGACGCTATTAACTTGTTGTATGCTTAGAAACAGTGTTCATTTTGGGGGACATGATTAATTCAGGTGCTTCAATTTAGCAAAATTATTATTATTATTTATAAAATGTACTTTTGTGTTTGACCGATATTGATAGCTTGTTGAAAGCATTTGCAGATTAAACAAGGGAAAAAAAATGGTAGTATTAATTTGAATATTTGGTATATGGCGATTACGATTATTATATTAAAATACTAAGAAAATATATATAGAATCTGTTCTTTTTGCGGATTCTGTAAAAGATTTATGTAACCCTTAATAGTGTTTATAAATATGCGCAAAATTTACAAGAATATAAAATAAAAGTTCCAAGACTAACATTTTGACTGACATATGAATTATTGTTTGTTTAGATTATACATAGATAATATTATCAAAATTTTTACGTGCTCACCTTTGTCGTGGTTGGCAAAAAAAAAACAAAAAATAAAAAAACTTGTGGTCTTAATCCTTACAAATTTCTAGAAGGATGCCCTCTCTGATTTGATCAACACAGTAAAATTAAATAAATTAAAATTATGTCACAATATTAAGACTCAAAACCTCATAGATTAGACTATAAATGTTTGGCGATAACATTTTATAATGTCACGATATTTTATTTTTTTATGACAAGGATTGATTTTAGTCAATGTGTTTTGAGTGCTAAAATGATCATATCAATTAATAACCAAGTCACTTTTTAATCAATCCAACAGCATAAATTTGATGACAAATGTTAATTACTATGATTTATCACCCTTTGGTTTGGTCGATCCCAAGACGTTATTATCGCAATATAATGTTAGTATAGGACTTGTTGATTATACTATGATTGTCTGTAAGCTCCTTTTCTTAATTAATTGTTGCAGCTTAATTAAATCTCTAATTTTTCTTTTCATGTGAGAGGTGCTTGTGATCAAGTTCATGCCTTGATCATTTTCCCCTCAAACAAGGTACACTTAAAATATAATTCTTTTGAAGCATGATGGAATATACTTAACGTTTTTTTTCCCTATATATAATTTATGATGGATAATAACTATAATAATTTTGAAATTAAATATAATTTGATAGCTACAGCTAGTCATATACAGTATGCAATTAGTACTCCCACTTACTCATCATGTGGTCCACTTTATCCCCAAAAAATAACTAGAGTTGTGCTAACACGATTACATAAAATGATCATTTTGATAATGTGAAGTTCTAAAATAGATTAAATATAATTCTATTTTATTTAACTATGATACAATGTTAAGAGAACAAAACTAATATCACATTACAATATTTACATAAACTAAACAAGAAATAAAAATAAGGTAGGAACTAATTAATAAGATCACTAATAGTAGCCTTATATGTTGGTAGCTAATTTCTGCTTTTTCATTTTTCAGATCGAGTCGCGATTACACAGGACTGCGAACTCAAGAAATTCTAAGGGAGATTAGGTTTACGGTTGTAAGTGGCTATTTGATTTTTTTTTTTTCAGTTGCTACAGTCAGTTCTGATTACACCGAAATTGCCCTTGGGAAATTATAAGATAAATTAAGTATCTTATTAATGGGTATATTATCTTTTTTTCTATTTATAAAATAAAACCAATATTTCAAGTTGCGTGCTTATATATCTACTTTTTTTTTTTTTTTTACTGCTACAGCTCTATATATTTATGAAATCATTTTACAAAGAAATTGTCATGTTTTATTAGTAAAATAATTAAATCAAAAAAGAATCTAACTTTTAGTAATTTTCACTTTTCTAGTACTACTAATTTCTCCAATTACTGCCTATTGACATTGTATCACTCTGAAATATTACAAATTTGTCATTTTATTGAAGCTTAGTGATGATCTGAGTTTTGGTACGAAGCAATTTGGACTAAAATGGTACAAAATTTGATCACAAACTAAAATATGTTGCTAGTAGAAGAGAGAAAGCTAACGGTGACACGAAAAAATTGAAAAATTAATTTAATGGTCTACTTGTTATTTTGTGATTGTTGTTCGTACCATTTTAATGTGAAATAATTTCTAGTAAAACTACCCCTTTAGTGATTTATTAAAAGTAACAAAAGTATGGGAAAAGTTTTGATAAAGTATAAATTTTCATTTTGTTGATGTACATATTGGTATAATTTTCCACAATGAGGTGATGATGATCACTTCAAGAATTAAAAGAGGAATAATTACAAAACAAAAGAAAAAAACTTTGATGGAGTATTAAATTATTGGGTAAATTACACTTTGCCCCATGAGGTTTCTGACAATTTCAGAAACCCCCCTGAGGTTTATGCAATCACACTGTCCCCATAAGGTTTGGTAGCCATTACAGTTTCCTCCCAAAATTTCTAGGCACAAAGTGAAAGTAAAATTATTGTAATATAAAACTCAAACATTTACTAAAATATCCCTTAAATAGTATCTTTTGTATTGTTTTTTGTTATAATTTTTTGTTAAAAAAAATTATTATTTATAAATATAATATACTTTTATTAAAATGATGATTGTTTTTAAAATTACCTAATATCAAATTTAAAATTAATAAAATTGAAAAATTAAGTAAGAATAATACTATCCTTATATAACAAAATCAAACTTAGATTACAAAGGGAAAAAGAATAATTTCTGAAGTCTCTGTAATTGTCAGAAACCTTGTGGTGGCAAAGTATAATTTACCCTAAATTATTCTAGAATATCATAATCCCCAAAAGTAATCAATTTGATAATTATTGTTTGTAAAAGTGTCCTCAATTTTATGAGATACCCACTTACCCAGCCATGGCGCATGTCTTCTCCACAATGTTAGCAAATAATAATAATAATAAAGAACAAAACTACAAAAAATAGGGGGGGAAAAAAAGGAGGCTTTTTAATTGAATTTTGTTATTCCTAACATCCACGAATTATTGCACCATACATTTTTTAGGAGATTTTAAATTATATTTATTTAATGTTTAAATATAAAAACATTGTCAAATTTTTATTTTTGAATATAAAATAAGGATACATTTAATTTTTTATTATATTAAAATATTTTATATTTTAAAATTTTCTAAAATATATGTTGTGGAATAAATTGTGGAATGATGCAGTATGATTTTTTCTATCTTGGTTCCTAGAGATAGAGGATGATTTGATATCAATTTAGAACACGTTTTTTTTCCTTTTCACAATTTTTTCTAGGCCAGAAGAGATTAACAGCTGGCTTGTTTATAGGCTAGATTATTATAATTAACCCTAATCACTTCAAGATCTTTCTGAATTATTATGCTAATCAATTAATAAAAACCCTAATAGAGGTTCACTGGCTTTTTTAATAGTTAAGAATAAATAAATAAATAAATTTGCCATTTAGCTCAACAATCCCACATAATTTCTTATTCAATTATTCGACAATTAGGCTAAGCAGTGACGTTTAATCGTGGTAATGTATTGGGTTTGTGCATGCAATTATTTATTTGTTTATTACATTAGTAGCTATCAGAATAGACTTTGAGGACCACACTAACACTAACTAATGATTTAAAAATGATGGTTGTTAAGACTAATGTCCCAATCTTAGAGGAAAAACTCTTGATTTTTGACTGATTATATGTTGGAATTAACTAGAGATACATGATTCATGTGTATTTATTATTGGGGAAAGATTCAATTAGCTTCATTAAATTAAAGTGATCATGATGATGTTATTAGTTAGTTCCTAAACTAATACACACAATATATATAATGTGAATATTTTAAATTTAGTTAGTGAGCAATCTAACTATTCCACTGTTATTATGTTACATTAAGAACTTGAGTTTTTCCGATAGTGAGTTTTCTAATCTATTTATAATCATAAAGAAAAGTAAAAGTTGATTTTTACTTATTCGGTAACAAGTAAATGTCATATTCAATACAACTATAATCAAATTTTTTATGTCTAGTGTAGCGGGCTCAATTTTTTTTATATATTTTTCATTATTCACGAAGAGAGCCATACATTTTCGCTAAAACATTAAAGCAATCACTAGCCTTTTCCTCGTGGAAGGGCTGGACCAATCAAGCGATCGAATGAGATGAAGGAGAGAGAACCACTTAAAGAATGCGTACGCTAGTCCTCACTCCTATTGTTGGATCAAAGCGGGTAGTGGGAGGCTACCGCTCTCCAACATCGAAAAATTTTTAGACATCCCTTTTACTTGGCCCTCTGGGAAAAAAAAATAGTCCTATATATAGCACATGAGCTCGGCCTTCCTTACGTAAACTTCCGGGTCCATCATTGCCTCCTAATGACTTCTCTTCTTAATAGGACCAATTATGTTACATATTCAAAACTTAGCACTTTTTATATTGCAACTGAAACAACTTGAACCAATAGAATTCTTTGTGAAACGAAGGATACCAAATAGAATTTTTTTACGCTACAGATGCCATAAATTATGATATCCTCGCAATATAGTTTTTCTTTACATAAATAGATACATTATTTGTATATATTGTGATTTTGTCAGACTTCCTTGATGTGGTGGGTGCTTAATTGAGTGGAAGTGAACTTGAAGGAGTGGATAACACGAACAAGTACGAAGAATAATATCAAAACATTTAAAATCAGAAAGAGATCATTACAGATATATATAATATGTAGACTGGCAAATAATTAAACACGATTGGCGAATTTTGAAGATCTCACATCTGGAAACATGTGATCCCAATCATCAAGGAGGTAATATTTTTTTCTTCTGTCGTTGGCAAACAAAAATGTCGTATTTTTCATTACTATTTTCAGCAGCAGTGAGTATAGTTTTCACACCGACAGATTGGATGGACAACGTATGCGCATATGTTGCAATGCGCATAAACATTAACAATTGGATGGACAACATATGAATTTAAACCCACTGATGTAAGAATATGTCATAGGCTAACTCAAGTTTTTCAAACATTTTAATGCTCAATTAAGTTATTTCATATTTACTCTCTGTATCTACTCTTCGGTTTCCCTGGAAATTCAAACAATGAGAAAAAATGTGATGGAAAGAAAAATAATGCTTTTGTAATGGAGGATAATCCTCTACCACCCTAACAAACATTCATATATACAAGAAGCAATAGCAAATAACTAAACCATATTGAGTGGCAGAGAAGCCCAAAAAGGCTTATTTTCATCATATAGCATTTAAATCAGAGTTCGGGATTTAACATTTTTGCCGGTCATAAAGCACATTATAGTACCCAAAAGAAAAGATCCTAACTCATCAGTTGATGAGAATATTCGAGGGTTGAACTCATTCAAAGTTCAAACCTTAATTTCCACAAAAAAGATGTTATTAACACCTAAAATATATCTGAAGAAACTCGCTGAACTCTAGGGTGTTAATCGAGTCAATTGACGTCTGCAAAGGGGGTTCTACTCGGGGATATATCAGCATATGGCCTTTGTTGCTGAATGGCCTTGATTTTTTCAGCACAGCCCAAATTTGATCTGTTCTCAGAAGAAAAATTTGCAATAAGATCCTCAATTGCAGGTGTCCTCATCTCCTCAATAGATTTGAGGCTGGGGACTTCTACCACTTTCTTCTTAGGAATCGGATGTTGATCAACCTGGGGGTAATTAGATAACAGCGTAATTATCAATTATGCAGACCAACCCAAAAACGTCAGAAACAATTCAAACAATAGCCAATGTAGACCAGAGTTAATTCCTAATATAACATGCCGGGCATATGTGGGCTGTATTTACATGCGATAAAGGACACTATTTTAATGTGGACAGGAGTGTGGTAATGTACAAAATAGGTAAGCAAGTTTTCTTAGTTTTTATAGGGTTTCCCCATATAATAATAACTTGAGTTGGTTTAAGAAATCCATACCCTATAATCTTTCGTTAAACACTGTTCTGCATGATTTCTGATATTTCCTATGCTCTCGTTGTGCTTTCCTTTGAGATACTTGAGCTGGTCCAGGCACAAAGCAGACATGGAGTCCATCTCCCTTTTTGCTTTTTGATCTAGCTTCAACGAATCTGCATATGTTGTCATGTTACAGTTAAAAATTTTAGTTCTGAAACAAAAACCCCAAGATAACAAATAATAGAAATTTAATAACCATTGACTGCTTGTAAACTTTCACGGGCATCAAGTTCTGATTTTTCATTGATGGATAATGTAGTCGACACAAATTGTTCATGTGCAGCTTCATTTGCAGAGAGTCTTTTCCTGTTAAAGGGGAACACATAATTAGAAAACAAGAAATCAGAAAAATAAAATGAAATTAGAAAAACTAAACATGTATTACAATACTTACTCGATAACACACACAACCTCTGCAATGGTGCTCTGATTATGATTATTGATGGACGATTGTGCATTTTCCCACTGTTGCCTAGAGTGATTGACCATATTTGTGCTGCAAGTTAAAAAAGCAGTTTCAGGCAGAATTACAAGAAAGAAAACAAAGTGAGAAGAAAACAAGATTGCACATGGTTTAATCAAGATTCACAACAATTCGAGATGCTTGAGCGCGCGCAAGTCATGGTTGATCAGTTGCCTTACTGAGCCATGAAGCTATTCAGAGGCATATTCAATAAATTATTATATTTCAAACAACATAAATGATAGAAGCTCACCAATTGTCCAAACAACCTTCGATTGTTGCACAGGTTTCGGCTGCTGCAAAAGTGTCTTCAAAGAAATTTCTTTTCGCAGTCTCTAAATATATATTCAGTTGTTCCCCAGCATCACCTGAAACTTGTTGCATATTGGACAATCCTTGCACCAAAACTTTATTCCCTCGTGTAGTCGTGACCTCAATATTCCTTAAGGCCTCTGAAACCTGTTTAAAGAAGTGTGTGTCAGTGAAAACAACAGATATTGAATAATTGTGATAAGAATTATAGACCTGTTTTATTTCAAGCTTTTTGCTAAATGGGTTCCCATAAATCCATTTTTAATGCCTTCTCATCTGGAGATTTTGGACGGTATGCCAGAAAAGTGCACAGAAAGTGTGTAGATCTAACACCATAAATTTATGGAAACAAAACTAATCCTTAACATTGTATTCGAAAAATTATTATCAGTGCCTGAAAAGATTAACCCACCCGAGCTGTCCTCTTGGATGTCATAGATGCTAATATTTCTGCTATTTTATCCAGTGCCTGCTTCTCTTCTCTAGCAGCCTCTTCCTGTTTGCCAAACAAAATCAGTATTCATTATGCATCAAATTCCACGAGCCAAAAAACTACTTGTTTCCGGTCTACTTACCTTGAACACTTTCTCAAAAGTTTGCATCTGGTGAGTATTAGTAACTTGATTTTCTTTAAGCAGCCTCATGAGCTCAGAAGAACGATGGCAAAGGTCATTAAAGAAATTCATTGTTGCCCTTGAAATAACTTCAGCGGAAGTCATACTACGATGGAGTCCCTGCATTTTCCACAAAATTATTAATAAAAACCAATCTATAGGTGCTAATAAATAGAAAGAGTAAGCACTGGTTGCTCTGGATAATATTTTCTTCAAGTAGAAGTAACAAAAATAAAAAGCACACAAGCTTAAATGTAGAACTAATTCCAAAGTCCAAACCAGCTCAATCAACCAAAAGCTGTACTACATATATACCTCTTCCTGTTGTTGAGCTGAGAGAGCTATGATTTGCCTCTGCTCATTCAGAGCAGCTTGGATATCACTAGTGACATCCTTGGCCTCCGATACCGCGGTAGTGAGCAACTGCAAATAATGAATACATTTACTAATAAATTGATGGTACAATATCTATACAATTATTTTACAGGATTCAGGTGAAAAAACCTATTTAATTACTTGGCCTTCGTACATTTTCAAGTTCTGTTATTTGACATGATACTAGAGATTTTATCTGCTCTAAGTCTGAAGAAGCTGTGGTATGGAAAGAATCAGCAAGGTCCTTCAACGTGGTCAGTCCTGAATGATATATTTCCTCCATCTTCATTATTCTAGATTCCAGTGCATGGTTTGCCTGGAAAATTTTTAACGTTAAGAGCTCAGCAATTTGAAGAGTTGAGAACCTCGCAATATGATGGAGAGAGAGAGAGCTATAAATTCATACATCAACTTTACTCGCAAAAAACGAAGAGAAATGCTCCTCCATGGATATTAATTGCTGCTGTTGTTGAGAAACTGAGCCGAGGATGGTCTTGTGCAGTTCTTTTAAACTTTGATCAAGCTGTCGTCCAAAAGTCAGCAGTAGCCCATGATTTTCTGATTCAAGCTCTTTTTTCTGATCTGCAGAATGTTTGGTGTTACCGGGTGCCCAATAAAAAATAAAATACTGAAAAAATCAAGTACGTATTCATAAAAAAGAAAAGAGAGAAAATTATGAAAAACAAACAAATGAATTCTTGTAACTTATAAGAAGACGAGAGATGGGGAAGGGCATATATCATAAAGTTTCAGTTTATGCAAGCAACAAAGAAACAATTATATTTGAGATACCTAATTCTGAAAATAACGAAGATATGTCCTCTGATGCACTTTGCAAATTGGTCCGTAATTCCTTGGCACGATTGATCAAACTGTTTTCTGCAGTCCATAGATAAAAATATCATATCATATGATGCAGTCAGTATAGAAGGCATGAGAAGGATTTACAGTGAAAGATTGCTATTATTCACCTGAGTGGAGAAGTTTTGATATGATGAACTCTTTTTCCTTGAGAATTATAATAGCAACCCTGTATTTCTCTTGAAGATCATCCAACTCCTTGTTACTCTTTTCTAAAATTTTCTGAAGGAGAAAACAAGAGGATATAAGACCACACAAACTTATTAAGTAGCAGAAACGAAGCAATGACTTCGTGATTTGTACCTTGCAACTCTTGAGCTCACTATCTAACTCTAATTTATCCTCTTGCTCCGTAAGATAGAGTTCACGAAATTTATCAACTTGCTGCAGCAGTTAATAATAGCAGTTAATTAACAGATAGCATACTGCCTTAGAAATTAAAAGCAAAAAAAAAATGGAAAGGAAAACTGGGTCAATACCTTCTGACTAAGGTTGAGATCAATCTCCAATTGCTCTATCCTTTCATTCCTTGCCTAAACAAGATGACAAAATATGCCAAATTTTAGTTAAACTTCTAAAACCTATAGCATGCACGGCAAAAGTCAAGGATAAGTGAATAAATAAAATGAAATAGTTTCATATTGTGATATAACCTTCTTTTCAGCTTCCTCCTGAGAAAACCTCTCATGTGTAATATATATGCCATTTTTTTCCCTAGCAGCTCGAACATCTATTTGCAACGAAAAACATATTAGTCGTATTCAAATTTGGGACGTAAATATCTAAAGTGCAAGTAACTGCCAAACCTTGTTTCATTTTCTCTATCTCGGAGTACAAATCTTTTAGAAGCACAGCCTTGGACATTTTCTGGTTAGCCTGCCAGAAAATTTAATATTTAAGGCTAAGAAGCAGGAGCATACATATGTATTGATCATAAGAAAGGGGTAAAAGCAAAAAACCTCTGGCTTGTTCTTAATATTTTTGGCACGATAGGCATAATCTAACGTGCTTAGTGTTTCCTCCAAAGAATGAGCAGATGGAGAAATCGTAGCAATGATGCATGTTTTTGTTTTCCCTCCCAGTGAATCTCTTAGTAATCTGGTTAACTTACTGTCCCTGCAGATTTTAACAAAAAAAACATGATTAACAGAAAATAGAAGCGAATTGAGAAGTTAACACAATTATAAGTGCAACCTGTAGGGTATGTGAGGAGAATGCTCCACGAGTGTGTTTATGACACGGCCGAGAGTAAGTAAGCTCTTGTTTATTTCTCCTGCTTCTCTTGCACGACCCTGAGATTAAAGCCTAAACTGGATTAGAAAGAGTAACCACACAGTTGCAAATGATTAATTTCATTATGTTGTATTCTTCTTTTGCTGTTCAGCCTATACTGAAGCAATTAACAGTTCGGCAAAGACGACCATACTTTCTTTTTTACTTTCCCCTATTAAATTCAGACGATATGCATCCGAAGTTTTCTCCACTTGAAATGGTAGAAGAAATATTGTAGTACCTCTCTAGCGCCTGAGCGCGAAATATTTTCTGATCCTGCCAAATCAACAAGATTAAGCTTGCCACATTTAATGATATCCTCATCTCCAACACTTGCTTCTTTTACATGAATAGTTATGGTGAATACAGAATGAGAACGGCTGCAGCAAAAACATAGTCCAGTTAGGTCACTTGTTGACTAACTAAATAATTTGTGACAAAAATAACTCATTACTGTCGGATTGTATATACCTGCTCCGTTTGTTTAGCAACGTATCGGCTGTACGCCTTTTGGCAGCTCCTCTCTCTAAAAGATTGTAAATCTCATTTGCACTGTATACGGCTTCTTCTTCAAGGCCTCTTACAATCACACAACCTTTTCCATCCTCCATCAAAGAAATGGGCTTTCTTTGCTTTTCTTCCAAAGTCCGGCAGTTGTCATCAGTAGCCAAAAGATCAGTAATCTCTTCATTGTAAAGTTCCAAAAAGGTAACCTTCATGCTATAATCAGCATTTTGTGACTCCAAGGTATCAAAAATTTGGCGAACCGCTCTCGGGATAACACCAGCATCAGCAGGCAAATCACCATTCTGTGACAAAGATAGCATACAAAGATCAACATTTCCTTTCAAATTTACATTTTGATTTTATATATAAAATGGTAAAATTGCAAATTGAAATATTTGGACCATTTTGACAAGAAGAAATGGAATTTGTTTGATTCCGCAGACCAGAACATAATATTATATATCTAGAAAAATATTCAGTGAATAAACTCTACCTTATTTCTCATCCCTCCCTCCATGGTATATGTTTTGCCTGTGCCTGTCTGTCCATATGCAAATACAGTGCAATTAAATCCTTCAAGAACCTCTTTTACAATTGGGGAGATGGCTTGATCATATATTGCTCTTTGTTGTGCTTTAGGCCCTAAAACCTAATAATAAATAACCCCCAAGCAATAATAGTTCAGTGTAGGTAAACAGACAATGTCTTGAAGTTATGCTACTATTCTACAATCATTGAGAGAATAAACTACACACCTTATCAAAAGTGAAAACTCTATCTACTTGTTTGTTAGAGACAGTGACTTCCTTTTTCTGCTCATTGCACATTAACACCTTTGCCACGTTCAGCCTTTGCTCATCGTCATTTAATGGCCTGAACATCAAATGGTAATACATGAAAATTTTTGACAAAGAAAATTCCAGCAGCTAGAGTATGGGGACAAGTAAAAGAAACTAAACTTCAATGTCACAAATAGGTATAGACCTGATAACATGTGCAGGAAACTGAAAAAAATGGTTAGAATAGGGACGATATCAATTTCCTGAAAGATGGCAAAGACCACAAACCATGTATACACGTTCTAGTTTGTAAGGTTACCATGGTAGTCACAGTAATACTACTGAGTATAGACAAAACCAAAACCCCAGGCACTACTTGTTTCTATCACAAGGTCAATAAATATCAAGTAGATTAGCTCAAAGGATGATCAAATTACTTGTTTACCATTATGTTTCGTTAAAAGAGAGGCTGATTCGACCTCAGACAATACTATCTCAAAAATCAGATGCTAAAAATATTACAATAATCTCATATACCACAACCATCCATTAAGTTCAAAAAGAAAAAATATAATACATGTGTACATTCGATGTGAACTGACCTGCATCTGAGTACAACTTGGACATTGACCTCGCGGTCTCTATCCTGTCGATTGAAATTCGCCTCTCTAGACTCAGGGCGACGACGCTCGGGCCTAGGGGTATAAAATGGCAAGGGAGATGGGGTCACCCCTAACCCTACTTTCCTAAACTGATCCGGTGTTAGAGACATTATACTTATGATCTGCATAACACAACAACAAAATCAGAATCAGCCGCATAATCCCTAGGACATTTTCAAATGAACGATACAAATTGTACACCGAAAGGCACAAATATATTTCAACGATGGAACTAAGTACATTGGGGGCAAAACGAAGAATTTAATTTTATCAGGTAGGGGCGGAGCCAGGATTTGAAAATGAGAGAGGAAGAATGTCACAGAAAATTACGAATGGGGCTAAACGTCGATTATCCGGGGGCCAAAGTCATATTTAAAAAAAACAATTATATTGAATATAGGATATCGGATCCGTTTTTCAAAATTACGAGTGTTGTAGTCCCTATTGTCATTACATAGCTTTGTCCTTGCCATCTAGAAAAAAACCTAATTTAATTCTCAGAAAAACAGCGGGAAAAACAACAACAAAATTTCGAGATCAGCACCACAGAAACCCTAGCCAGTTTCTAATGAATAATATAAATTTAGCAAGAAAAAAAATATATCAATTGATTGGAAATATTGAACTAACACAGGGAAGAATCAGATTGTTTGAAAGGGAGCTCTATCGGACAAAACCTAGTCTAAATCACTGAATAATTTGGGGGAAAATAAGTAATCCTTTCAAAATCAATGTATACACATATTTTATATACATATACATATAAGCCGAGTAGAGAGGTAGAAGGAGAGAGGACCTTGGATGATCGTAAAGTCTTGGGCGTGCTTGAACAGTTGAGAGAGAGTGAGAGAGAGAGATTTTGAGTTGTGCAACGGCTACTTGAGGAGGAGTATATTTCTAGCGAGGCAATGCGGACAAAAGAGCGTAGAGTCTTTTTCCATTTTTTCAAAAAATGTGGGGCCAATTAATACAATGTAAAATTCAAATTAGATGGCTCCGAATGGTGGAAAAAAAATATTTTTAATTTCCTCCAATCCTCCAAATCCAATTTTTTTCATTTCAATTTGTTTTTAAGACTGATTAAAAATTTTCCAATAGACAGTTAACAAATGAATCATTGCATGTCGTAACGGATACCTACTTTTTATAGAAATTGTATACTTGAGATTGTCACTTGGGGCGATACACCTGATAAAATATTAGAATTACAATTCATATACAATGGAATCTAACTAATAGCTTTAAGAGCATTCCCAGCAAAGTCTCTATATGGATACTATATATATTTAGAAACTCATTTAGCCACCAGAATATAAAAAACAATCCACAACAAAGTCTTTATTGCTACAGTAAAGTAGCTAAATTTAGTATCAAATGTGATTGGATCGCTACATTTATTTTTAAGAATAATTTAAAATTTTCCAATAGACACTTAACAAATAAATCATTGCATGTCGTAGCGGAAACCTGCTTTTTATAGTAAATGTATACTTGAGATTGTCACTTGGGTCGATACACCTGATAAAATATTAGAATTACAGTTGTTATACAATGTTATCTAACTAGTAGCTTTAAGAGCATTTCCAGTAGAATCTCTATTTGGGTACTATATATATTTAGAGACCCATTTAGCTACCAGAATATAAAAAACCATTAACAGAGTCTTTATTGCTACAGTAGAGTATTTAAATTAAGTACCAAAGATAATTGGGTTGCTACATTTGGTTACCCGATTGTATCACTGTAGCTCGGGTACTATATTTTTATATTATATAAATATACTATAAATAATATATATTATATATATTATAAATTTTTTACATATATAAATATAATATATAAAGTATATTATATATATTAAAATACGAATATATAAAATATATATGTATATATATATAAATATAACATATATATTATGTATTATATATATTATATATTATATATTTATATACATACATGTATATATATATATATATATATCAAATATCTATGTATATATGAAATTTTATAATATATATATTATGTAATATTATAAAATATAATATATATGTATAGAATATATATTTTCTATATATATGTGTAAAATATATATTTTCCATATATG
>MKEJ01022184.1:37500-44501 GCA_001753735.1 Embelia ribes | reverse complement strand
GTGAATAGAAAGGAAAAAACAAAAGATGAATTCCTTAAAAAGACATACTATAAAAATAGACAAATTTATGAAGCTTCTTTTTTTTATTAAAAAAGTTTTTATTAAAAAAGAATAGAAAGAAAGTAATAAATTAATAAAAAAATTAATAGACAAGATGAATACAATAAAAGATAAGATGAGACGCGTCCACCCCCTACATATTTGATGCTTTCTCCTAGAAAGAAACTTAGAATACCAACTACATTCGTAATTCCATCAATTACCCGTCTATCAAAAAAATCAGTTAATTCAGCCAATCCTCTTATGCCTCTAGTTAAAGATCTTGCATAAAAAACATCAATATAACCACGACTATCTGACCAATTATATATGATATTTATCATTTTATCCCAAAAATATCTTTTAGATCCGATTTTAACAAATGAATTAATAAAATCCAAATTTTGGAAAGATGAATAAACAGGTTTATACAAAAATAGTGCTATAAATATTCCGAAATAGGCTATACTAACTGAAAAAATTGCATCTTTTCCAAATTCAGACCAATCCAGATAATTTTTCGAATTTTTATGGAAAAGATTTATTGAAGGAGTTAACCATTTGGATAAGATATCCAAATCCATTCCTTCTTGGTTGAAGGGAATTCCTATGAATCCAATGCATAAAGTAAATAAGAACAGTATAAGTAGAGGAAATAACATAGTATTATCCGATTCATAAGGATATGAGTGCTTGGTTTTATTACCAAAATGAGAAATAGTAATAAAAGGTCGTGTGATCTGTCTTACATTCTCATCAATTCGATATGTCTTCTTTTTTTTAAAAGAAGTACTCTCATTATTATTCATTAATAACCAAATATTCTTCTTAATATTTTTTGAATTTCCTTTACCCCATAGAGAAATGGAATGAGTACTTGTTTTACCATTGTAATTTTTAAAATAAACATTTAAATGTCCCTCAAAAGTAAGTAAATAGATCCTAAACATATAAAATGCAGTTAATCCTGCTGTGGACCAAGCTATTAATGCGAAGATAGGTGAATACAACCAAGTATCATTAAGAATCTCATCTTTGGACCAAAAACAAGCAAGGGGAGGAATACCGCAAAGAGACAGTGTACCTAATAAAAAAGCATTTTTTGTAATTGGCACATGTTTTGTTAAACCTCCCATAAAAACCATATTCTGACTTTTTTCAGGAGAGTATCCAACAACAGTTTCCATTGCATGAATAACTGATCCAGATCCTAAAAACAATAATGCTTTTAAATAAACATGAGTAATTAAATGAAATAAAGCAGTTCGATAAGATCCCATGCCTAGGGCTAACATCATATATCCCAATTGAGACATGGTAGAATAGGCTAAACCTCTCTTAATGTCTTTTTGAGCAAGAGCCAAAGTAGCTCCTAAAAATACTGTTATTATGCCTATGAAAGAGATTAAATTCATTATATAAGGTATAACTGTGAAAAGAGGAAGAAGCCGAGCGACAAGAAAGATACCGGCTGCTACCATAGTAGCAGCGTGGATAAGAGCAGAAATAGGAGTGGGCCCTTCCATAGCATCAGGTAACCATACATGAAGAGGAAATTGTGCAGATTTAGCAACTGCACCGGCAAATAATAGAACGGCACAAAAAATAACAAATAAAACATTGGCCTCATTATTATAAATGAGGTTTTTGAATATTTCGAACATATCCCGAAATTCGAAACTACCTGTTATCCAATAAAAACCTAAAATTCCTAATAATAAACCAAAATCTCCTACTCGATTAGTTACAAACGCCTTTTCACAAGCATTTGCCGCAACAGGCCGCATAAACCAAAAACCTATTAATAGATACGAACACATTCCAACTAATTCCCAAAAAATATAAATTTGTATCAAATTCGAACTAATAAGTAATTCTAACAAGAAAGTATTAAAAAAATTCATAAAAGCAAAAAATCTCAAATATCCTTGGTCATGAGACATATAATTATCACTATAAATAAGAATCATAATTCCAACGGTGGTGATTAATATTAACATAATAGAAGTAAGTGGATCGATCAAATAGCCGAGTTCTAAAGAAAAATCATTAGTGATGATCCAAGACCATACATATTGATATATGGAACTGCTATTTATTTGCTGAATAGATAGATTTATCGACAAAATCATGGCTATACTTAACAATAAAACACTCTTAAAAGCCCACATACGACGAAGCTTTTTTGTTGGACTTGGAAAAAGAAGAAGTCCCACTCCTATTAATGCAGGAACTGGAAGTGGAACAAAAGGTATTATCCACGCGTATTGATATGTATGTTCCATAAAAAAAAAAAGTTTTTATTCTGAATTGTTTTCGAATCAATAGGTTTTTTCTTTTTCAAATTTGAAAGGGTTAATAAAAAAATAAAGATATGCATTAATTTAAATTAAATAAAATCGATTTTTTCTTACTTTGTTTTCTTACTTATTATGTGTTTTTCTTAAATACGTCAAAGATTTAAATGAAGAAGTCATAATTGGTCAAATAATATCACTAAGTTATTAGTACAAAATATTAGTTATTTACTAAACTTTTTCTGAAGATGTCGAAAATATAAATTTCAATTATTATTACTCTTACAATAATTTATATCGATACAGCACAACCAGAAATAAAAACACTAAATAAAGAAGTATTTTTTTGAAAGTATTTTTTTGATATAAATCATAGGATTAACTAAGTTAGCCTAAATTAAATAAGAACTTCCCTTTTTCTTTTTATATTTATTTAATTTAATAAAAATCATTAACTAGTTCATTCTGAAATTGATGAATTGGTTTCTATTTCAATAAAAGACATTTATAAGAAGTATAGGCAGACCACTTTTTTTTTTTCAATTTTAGAAACTAAAGAAAAAAATTACTAAAATATCGTTTATAAAGTTATGTTATGTATAATTCCTAATTTCATTAGAATTTTTAAATTTCAATTAAGTTTCTTTTTTCCTGGATCTTGATCAATTAAAAATCACATGATGACATATTATATTTATATATATTATCTATTTTCCCTATTTTCTATTTTTTTTATTTTAATTCGAGGAATGCTTTATTCTATTTCAAATAATATTTTTTATGATTTTTTATAAAGAGAATGTTATAAAGAAAAAATAGATAATGAATAGTAAAATACAAAATCACTTCTTTTGAACAATAGATGTCTTTCACATCCAATAGAATAATGAGTAATCTCTTAATTTTCAAATGGCAGTTCCAAAAAAACGTACTTCTATATCAAAAAAACGTATTCGTAAAAATATTTGGAAAAAGCAAGGATATTGGGCGGCTTTAAAAGCTTTTTCATTGGGTAAATCTCTTTCCACCGGGCAGTCAAAAAGTTTTTTTGTGCGACAAACAAATAAGTAATAAAGAATTGTGAGAATCTGAATCTATGAATCTACATGACTCAAAAAGTTGGCAATTTTTATTTAGATATCAGGAATATAAAATGAATGATTTCCATTACCCATTTTTTTTTTGAAAAACGAAAAACACAAGATATAAAGGTTTACCTTTTTAGTATATTTAGTATCTTTTTTATGAACGCAATTTAAGATTTTACTCATTGATCTACTTAACAATAGTTCAATTTTTTCTTTGTTCGCCTATTTCTATATTAACTATATAAAGATAAAGAACTGATACAAGATCTTTAGCCAAAATGACTGAATCCTTGATTTCAAACTTTTTTGTAAAATTTATGAATTATTATTTATCTGAATTACTAAGCCTAATATATAAAAAAATTTTTTAGTTGGTATATTAACTATGAAAAATGTATAAAATTTAAGTGATTTAAAAGAAATCCTATTTTTGGGGGTTTATTAATAAAATGAAACACGATAAAGATAAATTATAAGTGAATCAGTAAAAAATACAAAAAAGTAAAAAGGAGAAAAGACTCTTTTTTGAGTTCTATCCCCTATCCGGGGGTAGAACTAGTTAGTTACAAAGAGTCAATTCTCGAAGAGGATAAAATCCACGAAAGCTCCAAGTTAAATAAAAGCGATCCTCTAAACTAAAAAAATGAACCTTCAAATTCCTATGAATTTTTCTTCATCAATTTGATTGTTTTTTTTTTTAAGTATTCTATTGAATTTACTTTATTGAGTCTCGACTATTGAATAGAAATACGCTATTATAAATTTGAGTAAGCCGCTATGGTGAAATTGGTAGACACGCTGCTCTTAGGAAGCAGTGCTAGAGCATCTCGGTTCGAGTCCGAGCGGCGGCATGCCCTCTTCTAAAAAACAGAAAATAGATTCTATAATAAATTCAATTAGTAATTTCCGCTTCATAATTAAGGGACCCCTTACTTTATATTTTAAATTTTTATGATATTTTTAACTTTAGAACATATATTAACTCATATTTCCTTTTCGATTGTTTCAATTGTAATTCCAATTCATTTAATAACCTTATTCGTCGATGAAATCGTAAAACTATCTGATTTGTCAAAAAGGGGCATGATCGTGACTCTTTTATGTATAACAGGATTGTTAGTCATTCGTTGGATTTATTCGGGACATTTTCCATTAAGTAATTTATATGAATCATTAATCTTTCTTTCATGGAGTTTCTCCATTATTCATATTGTTCCATATTTCAAAAAAAAGAAAAATTATTTAAGTGCAATAACCGCACCAAGCGCTCTTTTTACACAAGGCTTTGCTACTTCAGGTCTTTTAACTGAAATACACCAATCCGAAATATTAGTACCTGCTCTCCAATCTGAGTGGTTAATAATGCACGTAAGTATGATGGTATTGGGTTATGCGGCCCTTTTATGCGGATCATTATTATCAGTAGCACTTCTGGTCATTACATTTCGAAAAGACATAACACTTTTTTATAATAAAAATCATTTATTAAATTTCAATGAATCTTTTTACTTTGGTGAAATTCAATGCATGAATAAAAAAAGCAATGTTTTTGGAGATACTTATTTTTTTTCTGCTAAAAATTATTACAGGTCCCAATTGATTCAACAATTGGACCATTGGGGTTATCGTGTTATTAGTATAGGGTTTATCTTTTTAACCATAGGGATTCTTTCGGGAGCAGTATGGGCTAATGAGGCATGGGGTTCATATTGGAATTGGGACCCAAAAGAAATTTGGGCATTTATTACTTGGACCGTATTCGCGATTTATTTACATAGCCGAACAAATAAAAAATTGCCCCCTGCAAATTCTGCTGTTGTGGCTTCTATTGGCTTTCTTATAATTTGGATATGCTATTTTGGGGTCAATCTGTTAGGAATCGGGCTACATAGTTATGGTTCATTTATATTAATGTCTAAAGAAAGTCTCTAACGAATATCAACAAAATAGAACGCATATAAAAAAATATAAAAAATTTGTGTAAGTCGGCGAGAGCCATATGAATCAAGTAGTGTAGTAATTCATATGGTTCTCACAAAAACCAAATGTATCTGGTTCAAATTTAACTTTTTTATTTAAACTTAACTTAATTTATTTAAACTTAACTTAAGAGAAGAAAAAGTAAGTATTTTTTTATAGATAGTTTCCATGGAAACTATCTATAAAAAAAATTAGATAAAATAACTTCGACCTTGTCAACTGATAATGAAAGAACAAAATCCGGGTAAAAACCAATACCTACTACTGGTAAAAAAATAGAGATCGAAACAAATAACTCTCGCGGTCCCGAATCAAAAAAATAAGAGTTTTGCGCATTAAAAAATTTGTATCCATAGAACATCTGGCGTAACATAGATAATAAATAAATAGGAGTTAATACCATTCCAATTGACATTACAAAAGTAATTAGCATTTTTGGGATTAAAAAAATTTTTTGGCTGGTAATTACTCCTAAAAAGACTATCAATTCTGCAACAAACCCACCCATACCTGGCAATGCAAGAGAGGCCATTGAAAAACTACTGAACATAGTGAATATTTTTGGCATTGAGATAGCTATTCCGCCCATTTCGTCGAGATAAGCAAGACGTATTCTATCATAACTCATTCCTGCCAAGAAAAAGAGTGCAGCACCAATAAATCCATGAGAAATTATTTGTAAAATGGCTCCATTGAGTCCCGTATCGGTTATTGAACCTATTCCTATAATTATAAAACCCATATGAGATACAGAAGAATATGCTATTCTTTTCTTTAAATTACGTTGACCAGAAGATGTTGAAGCTGCATAGATTATTTGCATTGCGCCTATTATCATTAACCAAGGAGAAAATAGTGAATGCGCGTGAGGTAATAATTCCATATTGATCCGAACCAACCCATATGCTCCCATTTTTAATAAAATTCCTGCGAGAAGCATACAAGTACTGTAATGTGCTTCTCCATGGGTATCTGGTAACCATGTATGTAGTGGTATAATCGGCGATTTGACAGCAAAAGCAAGAAAAAATCCAATATAGAGTATTGTTTCTAATGCCACAGGATACGATTGATTAGCTAATGTTTCAAAATTTAATATTGGTTCATTAGAACTATATAAAGCGATACCCAAAACTCCCATTAACAAAAAAACAGACCCACCCGCAGTGTACAAAATAAATTTTGTAGCTGAGTACAGACGCCTCTTTCCCCCCCACATGGATAGAAGTAAATAAACGGGAATTAACTCTAACTCCCACATGATGAAAAAGAGTAAGAGATCTCTAGAAGAAAATAACCCTATTTGGCCGCTGTACATTGATAACATCAAGAAATGGAATAATCGAGAATCTCGAGTAACCGGAAAAGCCGCTAAAGTAGCTAAAGTAGTGATAAATCCCGTGAGTAAAATAGGTCCTATAGAAAGCCCGTCTATTCCTAATTTCCAGTGGAAATCAAAAAAACCAATCCATTTATAATCTTCAACTAGTTGGATTAATGGATCGTCCCATTGGAAATGATAACAGAATGCGTAGGTCATTAACAGAAGTTCTAAGACACATATACATATAGTATACCAGCGAATTACTCTATTTCC
>MKEJ01022184.1:27500-32500 GCA_001753735.1 Embelia ribes | reverse complement strand
ACTAATTGAGGAAGAATTTGCAAATTGACAAAACCCGGCGGTCGAATTTTCCATCTCCAAGGAAAAACATTCTGATCTCCTATCATAAAAACCCCCAATTCGCCTTTTGGAGCTTCGACTCTTACATAAAGTTCTTGCTTCGACAATTCAAAAGTAGGAGAAGGTTTTTTACTAATGAATCGGTAGTCAAAATCATTCCATTCGGGATTTCTTACTTCAGCAAAGCGCCGCGTTTCTAAATTTTCATAGGGCCCTCCTGGAATTCCTTCCAGAGCTTGTTGAATAATTTTTATAGACTCTATCATTTCACTGATTCGTACTAAATAACGGGCTAATGAATCCCCCTCTTTTTGCCATTGGACTTCCCAGTCAAATTCGTCATAACACTCATAATGATCAACCTTACGAAGATCCCATTGTAGTCCGGAAGCTCGTAGCATTGGTCCTGATAAACCCCAATTTATTGCTTCCTCTTCACTAACGATACCTATCCCCTCAACCCGTTCTAAAAAAATAGGATTTCGTGTAATAAGCTTTTGATATTCAGCAACCTCCCTTAAAAAATAATCGCAAAAATCCAAACACTTATCTATCCAGCCATGAGGTAGATCAGCGGCTATTCCTCCAATACGAAAATAATTATGCATCATTCGCATACCGGTGGCAGCTTCGAATAGATCATATATTAATTCTCTTTCTCGAAAAATATAGAAGAAAGGAGTCTGTGCACCAATATCTGCCATAAAGGGTCCAAGCCATAACAAATGAGAAGCTATACGACTCAACTCCAACATAATTACTCTGATATAGCTGGCTCTTTTAGGTACTTGAATATTTCCCAACTGCTCTGGTGCATTTACAGTTATTGCTTCTGTAAACATAGTAGCTAAATAATCCCAACGTGTTACATAAGGCAAATATTGTATAATTGTTCGGTTTTCTGCAATTTTTTCCATCCCTCTGTGTAAATAACCCAATATTGGTTCACAGTCGATAACATCTTCACCATCTAGAGTAAGGATGAGTCGAAGAACACCATGCATTGATGGGTGGTGAGGACCCATATTGACTATCATGAGGTCCTTTCTTGTAGCTGGTGCAGTCATAGGTTTTTTCCCGATTCATTCTTCCATGAATTGCTGAAAACAAAAAGGAGGGTCATCAAAATGAAAATAACTTTTCAAATTAACGAGTTTTTGTCTCTCGAATATTTAACTGACCAATTAATTCTTTATACCGTACTCTATTTTTTTTTGATAAATAAGCGAGCAGGCGTTGGCGCTTTCCCAGAATTTTCCGCAGGCCTCTCTGAGATAAATAGTCTTTTTTGTGCAATTTCAAATGGGAAGTAAGTCGTCGTATCTTATTAGTAAAACGGAATACTTGAAATTCAACAGAACCTGGGTTTTCCTCTTTTTTTTTTTGTGAAAAAACTGAAATGAATGAATTTTTTACCATAAAAGAATCCCCTCCCCCTTTTTTTTACAAATATGAATTTTACCGATCAATAATGTGAGTTAGTTTAATTTGATATACACAATAAACTCATTTTTTATGGAATTCTATATCTAATTTTATCAAATCAAATAAATCAATCCAATTTAAATTGGATTCGGATAGGCATACAAAAAAATTGTATTGTATATTTTGCATTTTCAAAAGAGAATTGTTTAAATCTTATCTTAAAATTAAAAAGTAAGAAGATTTTTTTGATGCGTTTTTAGAAATAAAATAATGGATACCTCATTACATTAAATTAGTATCATATATATTAGACTAAAATGTAAGACAAGTTATATGTGCATTTGTTTGCTTTCATATATCAGATATGATATAGGACATAAAGTATCATTAACCGCTTTTTAATTGTGGGTACATATGTATCCTTAAGAGACTGAAACGACTGCCATTATTTGTATCAAACCAATATCGATTCATACATGCTAAATCTTCTAATCGGTAATTGGGCCAAAGAAAGAATTTTAATTTAATTAATTGATGTCTATCAATATCTTTATTCTCATTCAAAAATTGACCACAACTTTGAAAATTATTCTCATTCCAAAATATTCTATTTTGATCCAAACTTTGTCTATTTTTTGAATGGAAATAAATTCGAATTCTTAATTCTCTACGACGTCTAGACGATAAAATATTTTCAGGGAAAGGAAAATCAGAATAATTATTTCCAGTTAGATGTCTTTGAATAAATTTATTAAAATCTTCCTTATCGGCATATCTTTGCTCTCGGTATCTTTGATTAGTACAACGCCTACTCTTATGAATTAATGAAATATTTATGGTTTGATGCATAATAAACTGTTCTGATTTTTTTACAGACAGACGAAGAGGTTCGATAATCAATATCCCCCTTTTCCTCAATTCTGTAAAAGTTAAATTCTTATTAATCAGCATTATATCAAGATTCATTTCTCTCCTTTGAATAGAGGATAGAGTTATTTTGTTTGGATTTTTCATTCTAAGCAGGAGACAATATACTTTGATATTATTGATCATTCTTTGATTCAAAGCACCATCCCATCTCAATTGAAAAAGAATTAATCTAATAATGTTTTTCACAAATTTCATAGAAAAATTGCTATTGTATTATTTTTTCTTTTGTAGTTTTTTCATATTTGATTCTGAATAAATTTTTTCAATATCATTTTCTTGATTTAAAAGAATAGATACAGGGTTTTCTTGGTTTTGCACCTTTGATCTAAGATCTCTTTGGTTTTCAGATTCTTTTTCTTTTTGCTTTCTATTGATGTTTTGAGTTTCACTAAGATTTTCATTTCTATTAAAATTAAAAAAAAGGAAGTTGTTTGGTATAAACCAGGGTTTCATTTTATATGCATTATAAAGTAGTAAAAATTCTGGGAAGAACCAAAGTTCCAGATTTGGTATAGGATGACTTAGTATTTCTGCATTCATTCCCATCCAATCCCATTTTTTTTTTTTTTTTGAGGAATCTTCTACGCAATCTTGATGAACCATAAGATAAAAAAGGTTTTTTTTATCAATTTTATCAATTATTTGATAATTATAATTAGTATCCTCGGTCTTAGTATTTTGATTCTTGTTGGTATCGACCTTGACCCAGGCTTCAATATCTATTTTTTTTCTAAGACAAAAATTGATGATTTTCCAATCAAAATATTTTCGATCCGTATTTTTTTCCATATATATAATATCACTTTTGCCTAGAAAATTATTGATAGGGATATAGGTTAATCTATCAAATGTTTTTCTTTTCTGTGTGTTGTAATTATAAGAATTCTTTTGAGTCTTATTTACTTGGAATGGTGATCTATAACTATAAATGGATGGGTCCTCCTTCTTTTCATAATTAATAGATCTATAAGATAAAAGATTATATATATAGTATTTTTGAAAATTATCTTTCTGATTTGGTAATAAATATACTTTGTAATCGCTTTGTTTTTTATAATAACTTAATTGTTCTTTTTCATATGAATCCTCTTTCTTTAAATTTGTATCTTGAATTGTATGACATTGATTGGTGCTATTTTGCCACTTTTGTGCTATTAATTTAGACCATCTAATCTGAGATAAATGGTATTGATAATAACTTATTAACCAGTTTTTCCATTTATTTTTTTTCGAGTTCCGAAGTTTCTTAGCTTTGAATTCAGAATCAATTATTCCTTGTCTTTCAAAATAAGTTTTTATTGAAGTTTTAAGAAAAAGGGATGTTCCGTGATATTCAAGAATAGATCTTAACTTGTTTAATTTAAGAACTTGGATTTGTGACAATTTGTAAAATACATATGCTTGTGAGAAGGAGGATAATCCATCAACATTCTGTGAATTATTATTACTAATATTATAAAAGCATTTTTGTATAGTTGAAATAAAGTCAATTTTCGTTTCATTAGTTTTATTACCTTTTTCATGATTTTTTTTAATATTTAAAATGGGTTTATCAATAAGAGTTTTTCTTGATTCAAGAAAAAGTTTTGTATGCATTCTGGGAATATTAATCATAGATAGAAGTATATCTATGTATATCTTTTCAATGAAAAATCTTATAAAAAAAGAAAATTTACGAATTAATCGAGCGCTGCGCCTTTTTAATATTTGCCAAATAGTTTTTGGTAATTCGAATCTTTTAGCATTCGAACTACTTTTATTAGTATTAGGATTAACATTTATTCCTGGAATCACTTTTTTTTTTTCTTTTGTAATTTTTTCTATTTTTTTTCTAATTGTACTTGTTCTATCAGTTAGATCCTTCGTTTTTTTTTCTGTCAGTAAATAATTTGTCCAACTTGTAGATCTAATTTGATTCACGGATTCATGAATTATTTGATTACGCGTTATAGAACCTTTTTCTTTTTTCGTTTCGCTTGATTTATCTACTTCTTTCAATCTACTAAATAGAATTCTTTTTATTTTTGAGATTTCTTTTATTATTATTTTTAATAATAGAATACTTTTGCTAAACCATTTGTTTGTTTTTTTTGAGATAGTTAGAAAAAATCTTGTTCTTGCTTTTAAAACTTGTAGAATTAGAAAATATTTTTTTTTGAAGTTTCCAATTTTTTTTTCGAGTTTCTTTAAAATGGGTCCAAAAAAGGAAGGCCGTTTTCGGGGAGAACCAAAAGGAAGTTCAGTCTCCATTCCCCAAACTGTTAAAAAAGAAAAATCATCTTTTTGCCCTTTATTTTTCATTCTATCTATATAAGAAGACCCTAACTTAGATCCGTACCAAGGTTTTAGACAGAAAGGAAATAGTATTTTTATCTGAATGCCGTCTAGTAGCCAATTTTTTGGAAATTCTCTTTTTGATAATTGAACACCATTATAGGTGCATTTAATATGTATTTCTCTATTCCATTCCTTTAAATCCTCAGACCATTCAGGAAATTGCAATAGTAGTATACGGGCAATATTTTTAGCTACTATTAATGAAGGTAATAGAATATATTTTCTAAGAGTCGATTGAGTTATTAACATTAAACCTCTTACTGCTTGTG
>MKEJ01022173.1:0-11202 GCA_001753735.1 Embelia ribes | reverse complement strand
ACCCAAGTGATGCCTTAGTTACTGAAAATCTAGGGAGAAGGCAAAGTCGAGGTTCGGGGGATAAAAGTTTATCAAGAAGATCATCTCGGGGTGGCTCGAATATATTGGCCAATATTGAGTGCCATTATTGCCATAAGAAGGGACATATTTAAAAGAATTATAAACTTATGAAGAAAGAGACTAGAAAGAAGTGCAAGAACTGAAACAACAATAACAACAAGAAGGGTGAAGCCTACAATGTTGCAGTTGTTGATAATCGTTTCTTGATTGTTAGTGATGCGGTTGTTGAATAAGTTCATATTGCTCATGATGAGCTTGATATGGTGGTGGATAGTGGCGCTTCTATCCTTTGCACACTACATTGAGATGTTTTTTTGAGGTATGAGGCCAGTGATTATGGAGTTGTTTGTATGGGCAACAATGGATAGTTGAAGGTTGTAGGTATCAGTGATGTTAGTATTGTGATAACAATGGCACTTGTCACGCCCCCGGATCTTACGAAATATAGCATGTGATCTAAATGCAATACATCACTATAATATAAAAAGGCATAAGTTACTAAAAACTTTATCTACAATACTTCATTTCAAAACTAAGGTTATAATATTACATCACTGGTAGAAGTCAAACAACTTCCTACCACTACAGTCAGAACTATAAGCATATATCTTACATAATTTACATATACTCACATAAGCCGATGTGGCCACAACTATCTTCACGACTATGATTTTTATACTGGACTTTTTATTTCCTCAACTGCTCTCTAGTAACTAATTACTCACAGGGATGGATCAAGCCTTCATAATCTCTTATTTGTTAGTTTTCAAATCACAAAAACATAGCAGACGGTTAGGGCATTTTTCGAGTAAACTTAACATGCTTATCGATTAAGACATAAAAAAAAATCATTTTTCATGCCTAAAGAAAACTTTCGCAAATAGCCATTTCAACACCCAATTCCTCATGCATCATATTCTCGAAACTTCCACAAATATATTCTCAAAACTTCCACAAACATATATATACATATACATCATAGTTTATCCCTGGGGATAATATTGTGTTGGGAAATATAGAAACTCTGGAAAGACTTCACTCAAGACTTTATGTATAAAGATTTAAGTGGGTTCCCCTCCATATTCCGAGCCACTCTTATGATCCGACCAAAATCTCAAATATGCCGGGGGACCTAGCTGGGAATTCCCCCTACAGTACTAGAATCCACAATTTTCATCATCTCCATATTTCTCAGAAGTTGTTCAAAGTTTCAAAATTTTAAATGGTTGTTTAGGCCCACATTTCAAATTTCACCAGATGTTGATTATAGTTGCAGCCTGTTTCCTTAACAAAATATTATAATTTCATACAAACATATTATACATGCATCTCAATTACATCTTTCACAGATTTTGCACACATATTCGTCTCAGGTTTTACATAGGTCAAACATAATTTCTTCTCAACATATCGCATCTGCCGATTCGTACTATTTATGTATGATTTATGAAAACACAGTTTTTTTTCTCCTTTTCTTTTTCAAAGAGCATGCTTACTTATGATTTCGTGTATGATATGCACAAATACTCCTTTACTCTTATGTCCACTGCAACCAAATGGTATGGGGGCCTCTTAATACTTCCAAACGCATAATTTTTATCCAAACACATTATGTACTAATTCTCCCAAACTATTATGCTTAACCACTTATTTCCACATCACAGACTTAAAGATTTACGTATCTGGGGCCACCTCTTTACCCAAGTACTTAATGCACTACTACTTTCAAAATATACGCATAAACACTAAATCTCACATCGCAGACTCAAATATATACGTATCTTAGATCAATATTGGAAACAATTTCCTAATTATGCCGAGACCTTAAATAGTCATACTAAGGGCCCAAAAGCCAAATCATTACCCTTTCCTCTTATTTTCGCATAATAGCAAAGTCTAACTAAGTTTCCCTTATTGGGATTTTACGTCATGCCTATCATTTGAATTCTCATCACATTTTTCTTTCCAGAAAAACTTGATTAATTTGACTTTTTGCCAAAACTTCCAACCTTCTAACTCTTAATCTTTTTGGGTCTCTACAAGTAATTGGTCCGTTGTTGATACTAACTTAATTCGCTCCCATATGAACTTGCTCCCCATTTTATTTTGGTGAATTTCAGGTTATTTCATATGCAACCATACTTCCCTTCAAAGTCCTTTTAATGTCTTTAAGGGCGTCCCTTATATATCATATCAAATCCTTATAGAGGGTCTATTCTTATCATATTATGTTTATATCTCCACTTGTCTCCTTATGGGCTTCCAAGTGGTTAAACCACTATTTTCACGTTGAATTTCTTTTCTACTCCTCGTAGTGCTTATGGGATCTAAATTACATATCTAACCTTAGTATCCTAATCTTATTGCCCCATCTTATCCCGTTCCACAATAATTATACAGGTCTTAGCGTACATAGTAGTACTTTATCATTTCATTTTCTTCATCTATACGTGTTATGTTGGTGTATGAAGCAGTATTTGGATTACCATCCTTTGGATGTCACAACTACATCACATTGACTACTTAGTTCATCTTTTCTCGTCCACTAATAAGTCTGCAGGCCCTAGGCTCTTATGGTTTAATATACCAATGGTACATCAGGGTATTTAAACAATGTCGTTAATAGCATGTCTTGTAATCTACCGTTTGTGATCGAAACACCTATTGATTGTCAAGTATGGAAAACTAAAATGACTTTGAAAAGGAGCTTGGCTTCATTTTTCCATTGCCCTTTATCTCTTAGTTGACTAACAATGTTCTAACAAGAAAAAAAAAATAGTTTGTTTTGATAGAACGAGGTCTTCCAGTATGTTGGGCCAAAACAACTTTGCCTATTGACAGGCGAGCAACAACCTAGCAGGTATTGAACATTGTACTTTTACAGTTTCAGGGCAAATTCCTAATCTCAATCAAGCCCAATTCAGTTTATTTACACCCTTAATTGGTTTCATTCAGACTCAACTCATTTGTTTAGAGGATATGCTCAAGCTTGGCTCGTTTACCTAATGAGCCTTAATTTTCTGTTCAGACTCGGCTCATATGAGCCCGAGCCTGAGTCCGAGTCCGAACCTATTCATAAATATTTTGGTTCCTTTAGATTGATAGATATTACTTGTTGTAATGCCCCAATATAAACCACAATGACAAGGATATAACTTGCTAGTTTCCACGACAAAATGTAAAAGAATATGCATCAGTTTTCTCACAAACACATAAATATCACAATCTTCGGCCTTATTATTATATTTTTGGCCTTACAACACTTCTCAAACTTTAATAACAAATCCGACCTAACGCCAACAATGTCCATGAAAGATAACATAAATTCAAATAAATGACAAACTATTCCAGTGAGCTTCACATGAACTAGTATTGAATTACTGGTCCACCGCTACCTAGTTCTGCTTGGGGTTTTACATAAAAATGATACAAAAACACAACCAAGCAGGTACGAGTCAGACATATATTCCAATAGTGACAAAATAACAAACAAATCAACATAATTATAAAGCACATAAGTATGAATTATTTATGTACGTCCTCAGTCAACTAAAATATACATCAAACTGTATGTAATATAATGAAATGACACTTCTGACACGACCAACCACTCAGGTACCGTATCCTGAGGGTTTACGCGTAAAGGAGCCCTTCCCATCCTGAGTTACCATGAAACCCGCTCAAGCCTGGTACTAAACCGCTAGAATCAATACACTCCCAGACAGTCAAATACCCAATAACAGACCATAGAACAAACGTACTCCCATATCTAACGACATTTAAAAGTATAAGTATGTTTCATCTTTTACTTATTCAATATTCAACATGTTTATCCCTTCTTAGAAGAGTTTCCGTCCAACTATGCACAAAATAAAACATAAAGTCTATAACAGGGGAACTCGTCCGGATGAGCTCAATTTCGCTCGGAAGAAATAGTGTCCCGTCTAAACCAAAGCCATTTTGTCTGGACAAAAGTCCCTTCATTCTAAACACGAGTTTCATCTACAAAACACAACCAAAATCTCATCAAACTCAACTAAATCATCCAATGATATCAATAAATTCGACAACAAAATACATTTAAACAACTAAAACATGAATTTCATTACTATTGAATCAATTATCCACAACGTACCTTATACGATGATGAACGATTTCTCTTAAAAATGCTAGAAGATTACTCCTAATCCTCTCTTCTATAGCTAATCACTCAAACACGAGTGTCAAAAAGACGAGAGTGAGACGATGAGTCTGAATCTGCATTTGGATTGTCAAGGAACATAATTTTCCTCTCGGATCACAGGGTTTTGTGTTGCCCTTTGTTTTTCGTTTCTCTCCCTTTTTCTTTCTGTGTTTGACAAAAGAACGTAAAAATGTTAACAAGAAGGGGAACGTGGAATTAACTTTTAGTTCTCTTCCAATAAAATTACAGCTTTAGTCCCTTATGTTTCCAGGGCCTTACAATTGTTATCTATCTATTAAATATTAAAAGAAACATCATTAATTTAATCTGCTATAAAATCATCAAATAATAATCATATATTCGCGAATATATCAAATAATTACGATATTATATAGTTTTTTCAACTCAATCTTATATATATGAAAATGTAAAGTTATTAAAAAAAAAAACACCAATCAAATAATATATTAATTTTTTCTTAATTTATTAGATTCAATATGAACTATATGTATTTGTATACGTAAATAGACGCCTCTAATTTAAATTATATGTATACAAATACACAAACGAGCTGAGTCAGAGGTTGTTCGAACTCAATTCGTTTATCTAACGAACCTAATTTTGTTATTTAGGCTTGTCACATTTACTAAATGAATGAACTCCAGTCAAATCTTTGACAAACTGAGTCCAAGCTTGTTTAGGAAAGATTCAAATCATTTATATCCCTAACTTCACCCAATGTGATCGAATAGGCTAATGGCTTGATACATCTATATAGGGGCAACGCTAATAATAAAAAAAAGGGGTATTGAATGTTGAGGAAATTATTACCTAGCTAAAAAGCTAAAATAATAATAATAATAAGTTATATTAGAAAAATAGGACTTTCCATATGTTTTTAAAATTACATAGCCACAACAAATTTCTTGTACATATGTTGTAACTTTAAAAAATGTACAAAAATATCCCGGTTTGTTTTATTTCAGTTTTTAAGTAAATAAATCAATTTATTTCTGATTAAAGAAAAAATTTAATGCATCCAATATAAAACTTTTAAATTATGTAGATCGAAATAATAAATAAGATTAATTTGAAAGCTAAATAATTTAATATGGTACAATTTTTATCTAAAAAATTTTAAAAAATTAAATGTTAAAATTTGCAACCAAACACCACCACAATTGCAGTTGCAAACCATATGGCTTTTTGCCATGGGCCTTTGACAGTTTCATCAGTTACAAACATGACATGTGAGAAATTTATCCTATGCCCAATTCAAGTACCAATCCAACACTAAATAAAAATAAAATAAAATTATAAGTTTAAAAATTTAATACTAAAAGGAAAAAAATTAATTTGAAAATTAATACTAAAACTATAAATAAAAAATTTAACTTAAAAAATTTTAATTCTAAAAAATTACGAAGAGGATTGTAGCTGATCCCATCAAACCGAGCAAGTTCTTCGCGTCTTTGTATTACAGTATTGGTGAGAAGATTGATGGTGTCTTGGTAAAACATTATTTGTCACAAAAATTTTCGGATATGCAATTCCCTCCGATAAAAATATTTGTTTCTGAAACTCGTATAAGAAAGTCGCAAAAATAAGAATGTGTCATTCTAGACTATAATATTAGCACTATTAATAATATTACTAAAGTATAATTTTGTTTCAAATATATGACAATATTTATAATTGCATATATTCTCTTATCAAAGTCTATTAATTTTCAGTTATAGTCATATAAAATTTATTTAATTATTAACAGCATTGTCGTTTCTCGTTTTTCCTTACAATTTCAAGCCTAATGTAAAATTATATTGATTGCTCGAAATCATCAGCTTTCTAAATGAAAAAAAAAATAAAAAAATGCTGAATCTCGAAGTAATGTACATCATTTGTATAGTTAAAAAATAATAATAATAATAAAAAATTGATTAATTAGTAAGTGTGATTTTACACAAGTGCCCCAAATAATTGTAAAATTGTGTCGCGTGATGCAACTGTTGCTCTGGATAATAATTATTCAAAAATAATGCATTTACGCATTTGTTCATGCTTAGATCTGTGGGCACTTTCACAATCTGATCCTGTGGAATGGACTGATGGGGTGCTGAAGGCAACCAATATCTTAAAAATTACGTCGTCTTAATTTTGCCAACATATTAGAAAAGTTTGTATTGTACATATTTGGTAAAATCTAGATCGCTTGTTTCTCTCGGCAGGGGTTGCAACAATGTCTGTGCTTTCTTGTATACATACACCCCATTGAAGGGTTTGCACCGAAGGCCTTGATAGTGCATTCAGGGCCTGTTTACGGGTGCCTGCAACTACAATAAAAAAAGATTATTATACCCGAAACCTCTCATTGCACTACTAATCTGAGATTGGGTTATTACTTGTTACAATCTCCCGCAGCCTAGGCAGAACATTGCCCACTGTAGCTTCTTTGCGATCAGGGTGCCCTAATAAATCTCAACTTCTCGCACTTACATGTGTAATGTGTCTGAGTCAATGCTGGTATCGTACAAAATTTTATGGCTAGAAGTTACTGAGACGTTTCTTGAACCAATTAAAATGTCCGAGACATCACCGTTATAGTGTATTGCCAGAACATGTAGACACGGACAAGAAGCAAGTTTAGTTCCCGTAATAAGCTTGCCTAACATTGCGAGCAAATAACCTCAGGCTTACAAGGAATCGCTAGATATCTGTTCTCACTCGCCAATGAAAAACTTGGAAATAAAAAGTTCCCTATAATACGTCAAAAAGATGTCGAAGCATAAAAATATGATATTTTCATCGTTTAATTTTACAGAACAGCTAGAGTATTTTCAACTCTTCAGCATCAAGAAAAATGAACTTACTACTTTCTCCTTTTTTACAATCACCAATACAACATAACACAAGTTCATCTCGCTAAACAAGCTGAACCAAAGTGCATGATGATATGTTCACCCTCAGCTAAAATAACATATTGAGATAGAAATATCTCGAAGCTTGTTTAGCTGAGTGTCCAAGCCTGAGCTACATTAGCTTCTTATCGAGCACAACATAATCCAAGCTCAAGCAATCCGATTATTCATAAGCCATATAGTTCGAACATGCTACTCAAGAGGGTAATTACTTGTTCAAGCTTGGTTCTATAATCTCATAGAACTTAAAAGTTTTGTTCATATTTCAAATCTTCACTGCTAATTTCCAACTAAACTCCAACAATTTCTTATCGAGCCAAATGCAACCGGAACACAAGCATTATGGCTGTCCATTTGCTTTTTCCAACAAGTATAAAGAAATTAATCATCTTTTAGGATTCGCAACTTCAAAGTATTCTATGTGCCCCAAGAGCCGACTTGAGACCTCATCTAGAGAGATTGGCTTTGTACATTGTAGTACTGTGATCTTGAAATGTATTGGATGTCCGACCAGGATAAATTCAATCTATCACATGCGGGTTGCCTGGTTTATCTATGCCCCTTGGTTCAGGGAGTGCATTGGAAAAGGGAATTCTGCTACCCCGTCAACGGAGGTCATGCTAGTAATCCATGCAGGTGTACGTCCGCAACAGAGTTCATGATCTGGCAGCAACGGTAGATACTGATAGAAAGATAGGCCGGGATGCCTCTGTGATGCTGATGAATCTGGGGAGCTCAGTCTTATTATCTCTTAAAAGAGAGCCAATTATAGCACATCATCCCATTTTAATCTTCACTGCGTATTACTCATTGCCTTCAATTGTCCATTTAAGTTACGTAAAACCCCGTAAATTTCCTTCCTTTCCTTATGCCTAATATCTTTAGCTAGAAATTCATGGACTGTGTTTCCAATTTGAATTGAGCTACAACCGGGTACTTTTTCCATACCCGGTTTTCTCAACAATGTGCGGAAACTCAAAGCCTTGTCCCACTTCCCAACAGACGAGCTCAAATTAGTAATCAATGTTAAAAAACCTGTATTCAAAGGCTCTCGATCCAAAATCTTCATAGCTACCGAATCTAATAAATCCCTATTCCCATGAATCTTACAAGCACCAAGTAAGGTAGCCCAAATTATTGCATTCGGTTCCACGTGCATGTTTTCTATGAAACTAATCGCTTCCTCTAACTTCCCAGCTCGACCAAGTAAATCAACCATACACCCATAGTGCTCAATCCGAGGTACAATCCCAAAATTATTGACCATCTGATTAAATATCCTTTTACCCTCTTCAACTAGCCCGCCATGAGTGCAAGCAGAAAGAGCGGATATAAATATAACATCATCTGGTTCTAATCCTTCAGTACACATCCTATCAAATATCGCTAAGGCCTCCCTACACTCACCATGTACAGCTAGTCCCGAAACCATCGTAGTCCACGTGATTATACATCTGTTAGGTATCCGATCGAAAACATCTCTTGAGTTTTTAAGATCCCCGCATTTGGCATACATGTCTAACAAAGCATTCCCCAAGGGATTTGACAATTCAATTTTATGATGTTTAATATAAGAATGAATCCATTTCCCATGCTCAAGAGACCCCAAATGAGCACAAGCAGATAGTACACTAACCAACGTCGTACTATCGGGTTTACATTTGCCATCAATCAACATATTACGGAACAACAAAAGAGCCTCATCGAATACATGATTATGTACATAACACGCGATCATCGCATTCCACGATACCACATTTTTAACAGGCATCAGAGTAAAACATTTCCACGCTAAATCAAGATCACCATTTGTGGTGTATCCCGTAATCATGGCCGTCAAAGAGACCACGGTTTTTCGAGGCATCTGGTCGAAAATCAACTGTGCAGTCTCCACATCTCCAGCTCGTACATATCCGGATATTATCGAATTCCAAGACACTTCGTTCCTTTCGGGCATCTGCTCGAAGACAGAGCGAACAAGTTCCATGTTCCCACCGTCCTTCGAAAGCCCACAAATTAGAGAATTCCACGTCACTATGCTCCTCTCCGGCATAGATTTGAACAACCTAATTGCGGACTCTACGTCCCCCTTTGCCATCTGAGCCCCGATCATAGTGTTCCAAGAGACAACATCTCTCTCGGGCATTTCGTCAAACACCTTCCGAGCCAACTCCAAACCCTCACTACACCTAGCATAAAAATCCAAAACCGCATTCCGAGTGAAAACACTTGAATTGAGCCCGAATTTGACAACATGACAATGCACAGAACTGCCATCTCTAAAACCCAAATCATAATCAATACATTTTAATAAAAAAGTGAAAGTAAAACTGTTGGGTGATACAGAAAAGCCCCTCATTTGATTATAAGTATTTAAGGCCTCTTTGTGGCTATTCCCAATAAAGCATTTGATCATTGTGTTGTATGAAACAACATTAAGGGTTTGTTTCAAAGTTGTGTTTTTGAAAACAGTGGTGGCATAGTCAAGTGAGATGAGGTGATGGGAGAGAGAGATGAGCTTGGGGATGATAAAGGTGCTGCCTTGGAGGCCATTGATGATGATCTGGCATTGGGTTTGTTTCAGGTGTTTTGTGTTCATACATTTTGGCAATAATTGGAGCAATTTTCGCTCCATAAATGTGAATCACCGAATCCCCACAAGCTTGAGTAAGGGTGAAAAGAAAAGGAATTACCTTATGAGCTGTCATTTAATTGCTACCTATTTAGGGGTTTAGGGATTTTTTCAAAATCTTGTGAAGAAAATAACATCAAAATTATATGTTTATATACGTTGGATCTAGTTTCGGCTATAAATTTTTATTTTTATTCAAAACCGTTTGGTCGATTTCAAAACAGATCTAATAATTCTATCGTGAATGCGAAAGGGGCTCAAATTAAGTACGGATCCGAACCCCCTTGGTCCAAATGTTGTGTCTGGATCTCTAACGAAGAAGTTATATATATATATATATATATATATATATATATATATATAATCGCCAACTTTTTAATTGTTTTAGTTTTTTTATGAACATATCCTGAATTTGAAGTTTTTGAACATCTCATGCTACTTAATTTCGGTGAACATATGATTCATGAACTTATGACACATTAAGGGCTAGCCTTCATCATAGGCCAGACCCCAAAATAAAAAGTGGTAACCGAAATCATTTTGTAAAATGGAAATATGAAATGAGCCATTAAAAATATAGAGAAGACATAAAACATCGATATTATTGTTAATTAAATATATAATATATGAATTTATAATAATATTGATAATATATAAAAAATAGTACGTAGCAATGAAAATGATTATATATTTTCAAATAAATTATTTTTAGTTATATATAAATAATACTTTTATTATATAAAAATAACTAAAATTTGAGTTTTCTAATATTATGAAAATTATTTAGAATCGAATTTCCGCTACAAGTTTCGGAAATGTAAACGTAGAGTTTCCATTCAGAAACAATTTACGAGGAAAGCAAGTTTCTCACTTAAAACCTATTGGGAAAATGTATGGTTTCCATGTAATTTTTATGAGATTTGAGCTCATGAAAGTTACTAAATTTGAGTCATTTTTATGTAGAGTACACATAATATTTTTTACTCGTTCTTGGGTGGGTTTTAAAGCTCGTAATCCGAGCTTCGAAATGGTAGTTACATCATAAAAACTATAAAACGGTGTGAATAAAAATTGGCTTCAAAATGAGTTGTTTAAAGGGGATTAAAGTGGGTGTCCAAGCCTTGTAGGAATTATCTCACATCAATTAGATAAATACTTCTTCTATTGTATAAATACAATAACATGTACTACTATAGGTGTAATCTAGTGTGACATATGCACATGGAGGTGGAAGCACCATACACGCACTCAAGCGCTGTTCGTCTATTCGGTGGGCTGATCTCGGCCTAGGCTGCTCCGAGCTAGGGCTCAAGCTCGGGGCCTAGGCCTGGGCTTGGTAGCTAGTTGTACATGGTATGTTAGACGTATCATTATCCGGATCTGGGACCAGGTTAGGGTCAGGGTCTCAGGTC
>MKEJ01022167.1:0-13498 GCA_001753735.1 Embelia ribes | reverse complement strand
CAGGTTTATATTTGAGTTGTTCAGGTTTAAATTGTGGTTCCTATGGTGATTAGTGTTGGTTTGGTGTTGTATTTCAAATCACACCCTCGGGTTCCGGGTGTTTGGGATTCGGGGGCGTGACAAAACTGATATGTGAACACACGTAATTTTCCCCATATATTTAACTGTGCATCGGCATTTGCACGTTGGAATATTTGATAATTTAAAGGGCTATTTTGTTCACAAAAAAAGTTGAGGCAACTTCAACATTTACGAGGGCGCTGATTTTATAATATAAATAATACTATATATATATTTTAATATCATAAATTTCTTTCATGGATAAGTTTTAGTAAATTTAAACTTTTTGATATACTAGAAAAGTCACACGTACTCTACACATAATTCATAAATTTGTTATCTAATAAAATATTGCATATTAATATAAGAGTAAAAATTAAGAAATTATTAAAATGTTTATAATTTATCGAGATTTTAATTATGTATCTTATAAAAATTTCGAGATACCTCAATAAATCCAAGGCACTAATTTATACTCTTAAAAATTAATATGATATTTAAATATTTTGTTAAATTTGGTAGATTTGTGAGCAGTTGTAAATTATAATTCTATAATTTTTGATATTTTAATTTTAAATTACTTAAATTTTATTTTTGTAATAATTACCAATATAAATTTTTAAAGATATAATATTATCTCTAAATAAAAGATGATTTTTATTATAAAAAATAATATGAATGACAAATTAAAAGAAAAAAAAAAATACTTTCTCTAATTGTGTTAGAATTTTATTTTTTAAATAAAATTTTGACCACGGTTTGATAACAGTATTGACCCGGTAAACCATGACCCGGTTACTTTTCCGTTCTCTCATCGGTCGGGTTTAAAACATTGATTACTACCTCGCAAACTGCCCCGTCACTCTCTTACCCTAATCCCTTTCACTTCCGCATTCGTAGATTCCTCATCACTAATTCCTCGTCGATTTTGACTCATACCCACTAAGTTTAACCCCTCCCACAAATATTAGGGTTTATGTTCAAGCTCTTGTGTACTCAGCAGCTTGGGAGGAATTTAGAGTGACATGTCATCTGGGTTTTTGTTTTGGGAATGAATTTGAGTACCCTTTTTGCTGAATTTCTTGAAGATTGATTTTTTTTTTTTTAATTGGGTTAGTGTTGTTATTCATAAACAAGAATTGAAGATGATTGCAGAGAAACCTAGTTGGATTAGGCATGAGGGTATGCAAATATTCTCCATTGACATTCAGCCTGGTGGGCTTAGATTTGCCACTGGTGGGGGTGATCATAAGGTACCGTTTTTGCTCTTTCTCTTCTAAAAAATAAGAGCTTTCTACTCATCTAGTTTATGAAATGAGAAATTCTGGTGTTTCTCTTTTTAGAAATCTCAAGAGAATTGTTACAGTAATTTTTTTTTTCCTGTAATTACTTTTTTCCACCAAAAGTATAAACCCTAGCTAAGATTAGGGAATATCATATTTTTAACATTTTATAGATTATGGATATGTCTTTATTCCAATAAATATAAGAAATTGTATGTAACTTGTGTACAATTTTTAAAATATTGGTTTATATGAGATAAATGGCTTTCTAGAAAAGTAGATTTAGAAATTGAATTAGAGAGACTGATGAGAATGCTCCAAGATATACATTTCTTGAACCCATTATTAATGTCAATGATTGTATACTATATGCAATTTCGATTGACGTGCACTAGTTTTGCTTTTTTTTTTATTAATATTTTCTTAAGCTACATAGTTTCATTTCTTGAACCCATTATTTTTGTAAATAGTGGTTTACATATATGTTCCCCACTTCACATTCTTTGTTTTCGATCTACTAGAAATGTTTCAATTGATGTGTGGTGTTTTGGTTTGTTGGTTTATTGTGTGTGTGCCCCCACCCCCACCTCTTCAGATGCAGAATTGCATTCCTTGAATCTGTTATTTGCATTAATGGTGGTATTTTGTATGCCATACTTCGCATTCTTTGTTTTCAGTTCCTACTAGAAGTGCTTCAATCGATGTGTAGCATTTTTTTCCCTTGGTTTTTAATATTTCTTTTACGATACATAATTGCATTTTTTGAATCCATTATTAATGTTAAATGGTGGTACCCTACTTTATGTTCTTTGTTTTTGATGTCTACTCGAAATGCTTCAATTGATTTGTGATGCTTGAGAAGAGAAGCAAATTTATAGAGGTGTTGCGTATGTTCATTAAGATTATTTGAATAGATTAAAATATCATCTACATATACTAATACAAATGAATTATATGTTCTGAAAATATTATCCATTTTTCTTTGAAATACTTGAGGAGCATTTTTTAATCCAAAAGGCATTACAAGCCATTCATAATGTCCTTCATATACTTCTATGTCAGGTTCTGACTCTGTATTCATTATTCAGAGTTACTAAATTCACTTTCAGAACTTGAAGTTAATTCTTCTATTATAATACTTTCATTTTCTGATATATTACTTATATTATTTATACTTTCTAGATCTGAGTATATTGTATTAAAGTCTACATCTAATATTTGAACCTTTTTCTTAGGACAATCAGGACTTAGATGTCCACAGCAGTATTAAAAGTACCACTGGTATATCGACAGATTTCATTTAAATCAGTTTTTAATAAGGCTGCCCAGAAATTATCTGATGGACTGAAATAATAGTGTTCCCCAATAATATGAATTAAATGGTCTGGAACATGTGTTGAACTGCGATTAATCACAAAGGATGTGGATGTATATGTTAGTTTATTTATCCCATATTTTTACTTTTACTTTACTACCTAGCAATTTGTCGGAATTCCTCAAATTGCACGAGTAAATAGTTTGATTGGGTATCAAAATAGTGGTTATTCTTGTTGGTCTATCATCAAATATAAGTGTACCTATCAACTTGCTTATGATGTTATACTTATTTTAGTTTTACTTTCGATCATAGTGGCAGATAGGTGAGCAAACCTTTTTGTTTAAGTTTGAGGTTTTATTAAGAATCGCAAGACTGAAAAATAGGAAGAGTAAGGATTTGAATGGTGTAAGGTGCATAAAGAGTAATAATGAGATCAAACAAATGTGGGGATGGATTGATGCTTACATGGTATATGGTTGTTATAGTTGCTTCATGTTCAGCCTCTCCCGAAATTGATATTGGTGGTGTTTAAAGTCCTAACTTGAATTTCTATGAGTTAGGATCATGCACACCTCTATTGCGACTTGTGGGTCACATCGGCAACAGTCTGTTTGGACACAGGGCTAAGGTTGCGTACATCAGACCCTTCCAGACCCCGCAATGCGGGAGCTTTATGCATTGGGCTGTCCATATATATAATACTAGAACATGCCCAATTGCCATATTGCATACATAAAACAATATATCTTGCTTTAAAATTTGCAATTCAGAATGTGCTTCCATTTTTGTCCAACTTTTCCTTCATCACATCTTGAATTTTTTTGTTTTTCTTCAAAATTACAGGTAAAGTGGAGGAATTACGGACCAGAATATGATACTTGGGAACCTATGGAAGGCTTAAGGTATATAGAGTGTTGTAATGTGTACTTTCCATTTTACTTTTTCTACCATATTATGTGACTGACTCCATTGACATTCTTATCAGTGATTGTGAAGATCGGCTAAAGGAGTTTGTCGTAAATGGTTATAATTCAAAGATTCTGCCTTTGCCTGTAAGTTTCTACCATTAATAAATTAAAAAGCATTTTTTTCCCATTATTGATTGCTCAAAATTTTGTATTGGTTGTGAAAACTTTCTGTTCAAATTGTGGCAGGGCGATATAGATGTAATATGTGGAGGTCCCCCATGCCAAGGAATCAGTGGATTCAATAGATTTAGAGATAAAACAGATCCCTTTAAGGACGAAAAAAACAAACAACTTCTTGTTTACATGGATATCATTGAGTATTTAAAGCCCAAATTTGTATTAATGGAAAATGTTGTTGATATCTTAAAGTTTGCTGGTGGACTTCTTGGGCGATATGCCTTGAGTCGTCTTGTGAGTATGAATTATCAGACAAGGTTGGGTATGATGGCAGCTGGTTCCTATGGGCTCCCCCAATTTCGCATGCGGGTCTTTTTATGGGGTGCTCGTCCTTCGGAGGTAATGTTAATGGAACTGTTTTCTGCTCAACAATTGCTCTTTTGCCTCTTTACTTACTATTCAATTGTTTATGCAGAAGCTGCCTCAATATGCCTTGCCCGCATACAATTGTGTTTTCAGGGGTGTAGTTCCAACAGAATTTGACGTATGCGTAACTTTTGTGTTTGCTTTCATGTTTCTTCGTTGATTACCTGATGAGTTGTGTTGATAAATTCCTTTTCTGTCCAATGCAGTCGTGTTATGTTCGTTATGATGTGGGGACTGTAGTTGAACTTGAGGAGTCACTTTTCCTTGGAGATGCAATTTCAGATCTTCCTCCTGTATTAATTCTAACTTGACTTTCCTATCGTCTTTCAATTTTTTTCCTTCTAGTGGCCATATGGTAACACTGACTAGTAATTCGCTTGCCCTTTAAAGGTTGAGAATAATGAGCAAAGAGATGAAATTCTGTATGATGGTGAACCGAAAACAGAATTCCAAAAGTTTATTAGATCACCAAAAGATGGTATGTTTTTGTTATTCTCACTGAAGCTGTTGGAATATTCCCATAACTCATCAGTGTGCTGACACGTACACTTAAAAGGTTTAGAAGTAATCGTAATGTGTTTGTGGTAGTATATGCATTACATGTAAAATTGGTTTCAATCATAAACCAATGATGGCATGTATGCTCTATAATATTTCAAAAAGCTCTTAATATCAGTACTTCTTGAGCTAGTTACTAACTTTTTGTATGAGTTCTATTTGCTTTGGAAGTTAGAGCTAAAGCAAAAAATACAACTTAAGCTATGTTCATAGTTTTTCAAATTATCTTTCAAATCTGCTTATCAATTTTCTCTGCCAAACATCCACAGACAACATCATGCAACATTGGCCCAATGTATAGGGAAACCAATATATATTTTTTTACATACTGTAGAGCTTGATAAATTTACCGTTATCCCCAGGAAGTTCAAGCCAAATTCTCTTTGATCATCGTCCTCTTCAACTGAACAATGATGATTACCTTCGTGTTTGTGAAATTCCAAAGCGAAAGGTTAGACTATTTGCTTCGTAATTAGTTTTGCGATGTACCATTGAATAGTTTAAAATATGGATCTGTTCGTGTCCTTTTCTTGTATTAGGGTGCAAACTTTAGGGATCTAAAAGGTGTTATGGTCGATGAAAAAACCAACAAAGTCCAATGGGATCCAAATGTAGAGAGGGTGTATCTTCCTTCTGGAAAGCCACTGGTAATACATGTTTGCCATCTTTTTGTATCTTGGTTATATACTCGTTGAGTGAATCTGATTATGTCGCTTTCAACAAACAGGTACCAGACTACGCGATGTCTTTTATTGGAGGAACTTCATCCAAGTAAGAGCCATTAGTATCTCGTTTACTGACATTTATCTAGCATTGTTTTCCCTTTTGCTTATCATTATATGAAATCATGCAGGCCATTTGGACGGTTATGGTGGGATGAGACAGTTCCCACTGTTATTACCAGGGCGGAACCTCATAACCATGTAACTTCCTCTATATATAGATTTTTACCCTTTTTTTACATTAAACATCTACAAGGAGTAATTATTGAGGCTTATGTTCCTTGGCACTTGTCAGCCATTATTGCATCCTTTGCAAGATAGAGTCCTCACCATACGCGAGAATGCAAGGTTGCAAGGTTTTCCGGACTATTACAAGCTATTCGGGCCGGTCAAGGAAAGGTAACTGTTTCACCAGATTGGATGACTTGGGAAAGATTTAGTACTCTTTGCTTCCTGGCTAAACTTAAAGAGAGGATTCACATTCTTCCATATCGTCCAGTGTTAATCACTTTTATTGGAAACATGAACTCATGTTTGTAAGGTTCACCTAAAACAATTAGTGCTGACAATCAAAGTACACTTGATTTAAGCCAGTTTTTTTTCCCGGTTTCTAGATCTGGGAAACATGTGTGGCTCACTTTAACTGCAAAACTAACCTGTGAGCTGTTTTGAGTTTTTCCCAAAAGTGTGAATTATACATTCCATAAAAAAAAACAAAAAAACTAAAGAAATGATTGCAGTCCCTCGTATCAGCATCATCGGATCACGAGTTCATATTTTTTATGACTATCCATGGGTGCAAAAGTTGATTGCTCATGTAAGCCACTTAAAAGGATGATAATTAAGGAAAGTTTTTGCCACAGTTAATTTCCGTCATTAATTAATGATAGAAGTTTTTTTCCGTTGTTGAATTTTTATCAACGAGGTTTTTAACGACGAAATTTAATCCGTCGTTAATCTATCGTTATATTAAAATAACGATGGAAAATTTCAATTTAACGACAGAAATTGGCCGTCGTTAAATAGTATTTTTTTGGTAGCGTAAGGCAGTTGTTAGAAGCGTGCTAAATATGTCTATATGCTAGCACTTGTTATACTTTACTATATAAATTCGGTTGAAAATATGGTAATCGCAAGATGGTTAATGCAGATTAACAAGCATACTAAACATATCAAGATCAAGTATATTCACATAAATTAAATTATTAATACTCATTAATATTATCTGAACAAAAATAGCAAGACCACCTCGTCCACCACGGAGTTAAGGTTTGCCAACTTCTCCTTCAATTGTTGTTTCTCTTGTGCTGAGAATTCTGATGAGCCTTTATCATCCGACGAACTCCCCATCTCCATCTCTTTCGACCCAAAAAGTTCAAACTTATTAACTTGTCTTTGGTTTCCTGTCTCCGGCTGTTTAATAGTTTTCTGGACACTAACGACTTCATCAAGCAATTCTTGCAAGGCTTTCATATATTTGGAGTTATAAATCGTCGGCACAAGACCTGACGACTTGTACACCTCAAAATCATATTCAACTTGAACATGGGGGCTCAATAATTCAGAGCTATCAGGACCCGCAAACTGATAGTGATACACAGGCACGTCGATTGGAGGTGGAAATTGAGTTCCGAGACTTAGAGATAAACCTTGAGACGTCAAATTTTGATCACCCTCGCTCCGTTCAAAATGCGGGGAATTTCCCATCTGGGAAATGAATTTGACTTCATTCGTGTAGGGTGCAGTTAATGCTTGATCAGGGAGATACATTTGGTCTCTTAGATAAGGAGATGATATAACGTCTGTTTGGTTGCTTAAATAGGGGTAATAAGTAGCCATCTTAATCGAATCCGAGCCACTGAATCCCCATAAAAAGAATTGCAAAACAATATTGTTTAGTGACTTCAACTCAATAATGGCAAATATTACTAATCAATAAAACTTGATCTCTATGCTAATTTTTATCCTAATAGTAGCTTCACATATAAAAGGTCACTGAACACATGCCGGCTAACTAATCAAGCGATTTTAAGTGAAACATGCTGTCTATGAGTCCGAATTATTAGTATGATAGTTGTCAAGTAGAGATTTTCTCATGAAATTGAAGCGAGATGATCATCCTCTGAAAAATATCAATCTGTATGCAACTTGAAAATTGATCATCAAACATTTTTAGAAAAGTTATGTTAGTAATCAACACGAAATCACATATTTAACGAATTCATCGCTAGGTTTCAAACCAAGGATGATCCAAATATTAAGTATTTCTGTTATGATAGTTTTATTCATCATAAAAGCTTATGGACTTAGAAGCCATTAAATTAGAAACTAAGTGATATAACAGTAATCCGAAAAGCAAAACAAAGGGTCAAAATTTGAAAACATAAGACTCCTATAATGGGTATAAACATATACATGCGTTGTTCAGATGAAAGACATGTATCAAACATGTACCAAACAAGTACATGCGTCATGCATCTATACAACGCTTGCAGAAGAATTCAACACCGCTATAGAGACTTTACTCGAATTCAATTCTTCTTGTTAAAACAATCATCACTATATGAAACTAAAAATAAAAACCCACTTCTCTTTTTTCTAAACCATCATAGGAAACTAAAGGAAACAAAAAAGAAATAGCAAGAAAAAGTCATAAAAAAAAAAAAAGGCGAAAACGAAAAACAAAAACGAATTCACCTCAAATTCCCAGATATGAATTGTTTTCCTTTTTCTGTATTAGCAAAGGAGAAAGAGAGAGAGCTCAGTCTTGAAGTGATCAATGAACTCCAAATACAACCAAAGAGCAGACAAAAATGAGCAAAAAATACCCTCTTAATCAATAAATATTAACAACAAGAAAGCAAAAATAAACTCATTCAAACCCCCACCAATTGTTTAATCTGAAAGAAGAAAACATCAACCACCTCTCACAATTTCTAAAATAATTTAATGGGTTAATCACACTAACCGTCCTCGTAGTTTCATCCAGAGTTCTATTTGATCCCTACAACTTCAATTAAAATTATTATATTCTCCAGGTTTTGAACAAATGACATTGTCAATTCCTATTATGAGCGCAAATTCATTTTAAATAAATAAAAAATATCATATTAGCTGTCCAACATATGATTTATTAGGTGGTAAAGTAGTCTCTCTATGATCATTTATTTTGATATTGTCTCATACTTAGAGCAATTTGGATTTTTAATATGAGAAAAAAAAAAACTCTCTAAAGGACTAAGTATGCCACTTTTCTTAAAGATTCAGAACCATATTTCTCACTTTCTCAAAACTGTTGGATACTATCGTTGCAATTGAAATAATGGGGACCAAATAGAATTTTAGTTGAAATTATGTTGGATCATTAGTATAATTCACCCAAATTAAATTGACATATTCCAGGTCGATAATTCCACCCTCCACGCACGGGACAAAGAGCAAAATCCCAAACCATCGGGAAGCTATGTGAGGACAAATTTTTTTTGAAATTGCAATGCATAAGAAATACTGTGATTTCAGAATAAATTATTATAAATTAAGAAAAAATTACTATTATTATTTTTTTATCTAAAAACATTTATAATATTTTTTTTTTAATTTATAGTAATTTGTTATTAAAACATAATAATTGGCTACAAATTTTTTTTTTAGGTACACTTTCCTATAAAATATTCTCGCATTGAGTTAGCCTCTTCTAGAAAGGTGGTGGTTGTGTGATAACCTTGGTTTTTGCTTGAGAATTGGGGTTTCATTTTTCTATCAAACAAATAAGCCACCATTTGGTACACCTAAATCCTTCCCTTTATACGCCTAATTAACGCATATTTGTAGTTGTAAGTTTGCAACATACCACACTATCTATTGTTGGAACTAAAAATTTTGGGTTTGTTAGCAACTCCCAAAGTAAAATGGGAATTAATTATATCAATGGTCCCTATTGTTTAACAAATAATTTATTAGGCCTATATAGTAGTCCCAAGTTTTGAAAAACTGACATTGTTAGTCCTTATTATGTACGCAAAGCAAGCCAGAAGGTGAGTGAGACAAGGGGCATTTTATTTCTAGAAGTTCGTGTCCAGTATAGTATCTAAACCTTGCTTCTTTTAGACGACTCGTATTAGTGGTGGGATCGTATTAGCCTGCATTTATTTAGGGAGTCATTTTTATTATTTTAGTCTTTTCAAATGTAGTTGAATCTTAAGTCGTGTTAATATCGTTTTAAGTCACGAAAATCATATCTATTGGTCACAAGTGTACCTGATTATAAGTAAGTAGTCATTTCACAATAACTTGTGCTCCTACTGTCTTCTATGTTGACCACCATGAGATTTTTAATATAGAAAAATACTTTGAAATAGACTAAATATGTCGCTTTTTATTTTAATTTGTAAAACTAAATTGTCTCTTTTTCAATATTTAGTACTTGTTTGTGTTTCAATTGAAACTATGGGAACCAAATAGAAATATTATCCAAACTATAGGGGACTAGTTCAAAATCATTCAAACGTTTTTATGTGGCGAAATTTATTGCGTAGACGGCTAGCAACGGTATCCTAAGGTTCTATTTTTCGTTAATTTTTAGTTAAATATTTGTTTTAATATATTATGTGTTGTACTTTGTGTTTGTCTTTGATGTTTGAATAGAATAAGTAGGGCTAATATAAAACAACGAGCATAATTAAAAATGATAACTATAAATTAATTCCATTTCATGGATTAATAAGAAAATTTTATTGCAAGCAGCGACGGAGCAAAGATGCTCAAGTATTTTATAGATTTTGAGAGATGTTAAAAAGTGTAATAAAAATTTACTCATATGTAACACACTAAAAAAAAAATCAAAGGCTGGTGATTTTACCTAAACATTCGACTAATTGCAGATTTATGTAGCCTCACGTCCCATGTTAATCGGGCAATTATCATGGATCTAAAAAATTGTTTGCACCTAAAAGATTTCAAATTTAACCTTGTCTTAACCATCAGGCCAACCTCTTAGGATTTAGCCTCGAATCTATATTAATAATTAACAAATTGGTGCTAACCTTATGATATGTTAGTGTAACTATGAATGAACTAAAAGAGGCATGTTGGTAATTATAGTTGATCACAACGATTTTGTTAGTAAGATAATGTTGTTGCTCGTGACAAGTGTTTAAATTATCATCCTTGTCTATGGAAGCCTATAGTGTAGCAAGCAAACATAGTTTGATCAACTAAATTATTTAATGAATCCATTCATAATTTGAGCTCGTTATATATATTTATTTATTTATATATTTTTTAAAGAGACGTGGCCCTATGCGTAATTCCAAGCTGGTTAAATCAACCAGACTATCTAATAAAAATTCGCCATCGTATTTTGCCAATACGCTAAAAGTTAAATTACGGAAATTTAAATCAAGGCTGCATAATTTTAAGACAGCAATGAGTCAATGACTAAATTACTTTGAGTCCCAGCTTCTAAATAAGTTGCTTTCATTGCACAATTGACAGGGGAAATCTTTTTATGCATATAAAAATTTTGCCTTTCATTTACATTAATTCTAATGGTGATATTTATATTCATAATTACTTGATATATATGCTATTAATTTATAATTTTAAAGCAATAAAACTTACAATAATAAAAATTAGGATAAAATGTAAAAAGCACCTTGTACTTTGAGTCATTTTCAAATCACCTCCACAAACTTTCAACTTTGGCAATTGACCACCATCAACTTTTAATTCGTTGCAATTGACAACTTCCGTTAATCACTTACCATAACTTTAACAGAAGTTGAACAGGTGGCATAACTTGGTTAAATTACTATTAAATCCATCCAACAATCATAGTTATAGATCATCAAATTTTAGCTAATTATTATTAAATGCTAAACATCTTTGCTCTTAATTCGTGATTCTCAAATAGGGAAATAAAACATTAAAAATATATATTTTTTTATTCTCATATCTTGTTACCTGTCCAATAAAAGGCCGATCGACCAAACGATAAGTTACAATCTAATGTTTCCGACATAAGGTGAGGAAAGGGAGATTAAAAATGTTTGGAATGTAGTGACAGTATGGAAGCATATCGATTGCTCATTCTAGGAAATCTGATATGAAAGACTCCTTACTTGTTATCGAGAGCTGATGCAAGATAACTATACGTGAATGATAGTTTTTCGAGAGGAAATAAGAGTCTCTAACACTAGTTATATAAGTGTAAGAGTGATAAGTAATTTTTAACCACAAAAATAGAATTTTATAATACAAAAATTATAAGAATAATTTTGTAATTTTATCTACAAAATTTTGTTTTTATATCTAAGAAGAGACTATCAATACTTAGACGGGTATGAGCAGTGATGGACAGCCCATAGAGAGACGAGAGATATCAGGCGAATCAATCAAATGGGAGATCTTTTATTTCTTTTCTTTTTTTATTTCTACTTGGTTGAAGATGGGTTGTGGTATTTTGTTTTAAATGAGTTGTCACACGTGTCAACTTTTAATTTGATTACAGTATGATGTGGAAATATGTATTTCGAGTTCTGTTAGATTTAACAGAAAAGTTGACTGAAGTGGTGAATTGCAACCCATTTTAAGCATGCGGTGCCTGATTGCGAAAGTTGAAAGTTTATGGTGGGGATTTGAAAATGGCCCAAAGTACATGGTGGGCTTTTGCATTTTACCCTAAAAATTATTAAAGTTAAATATACATGTATCAAATTATCATAATAAAAATTAATAAAATTAAATTTGTTATAGGATCATGTACACATACATATATATCTCTGCATAATTATAAGATAATTTATTGTGATAAAAATTACTAAGCTTATTTTAAAAATTAAAATATTTCTAAAAAATAAATACTTTCATAAATTAATTTCTACCGATCATAGATTCTGCATAAAATTTTAAAATATTATCATAATCAGTATTAGTTTTCACATATAGAGATATTATCATAGCATAAGTCCTACGGAATCCTCTTTTATAAAATTATAAAAATAACTGAAAAAAATATAAAATGCTATATCCAAAAAAATCAAAATTAAATTTATAAATTAATTAAAATTAATATGATATAAAAAAAATATCATATACAGAACCTTCACATCCCGTGAAATCTAATAAAATAATATATTCCTCTGCTTCGCGAATGAAAGCTTGAGAAACATTGAATTCCACAAATATAAAATAAACACCAACAAGCAAATAAGTTTGAAAATTCAACAGTACATTCAACTGTTTGATTGTACTCCATTCTTAATTATAGTTTCTAAAAAAGAAAGAAAAGAATTCCATGTTAGAAAAAACAGAAGTATGTGGAAAATAGGAAACTTCATTTTGATTTCTAAACAATAAAGAACAAACGGAGATCCTTTGATTAAATTGATAGTATTTTAAAAGCTTTGGGGTGAATTGAATTTATTTAATTAATAAACTACTTTTTGACGAAAATAATGAGCTTATTTTGTTGCATCTTATAAGTACATAATCATACTTTAAGTGTGGAGGAGAAAAAATATGCTTTTAAGTAATAATTATAATTATTATAAATATGTGTGGTATAAAGTAAAAAAAAAAAAAATACCTTTTTGTATTGGAAGTAGTGAAAATTAGTTTGTAGTAATATAAAATTGAAAAAAAAATTTACTTCCATGAAAAAAGTAACAAAAAATTATATTTTTTACAATAGTATTCTTTTAATATTTTTAAATAAACAGAAATATATTTTAATATTGCAAACAAACACCACCAAACAAGATGGTACCAATGTATTAAAAACCAAATCGGACCGGCCGGTTCAACCAGTTCAATCGAAAACCGATTCATAAGCCGGTTCGGGTTACCCTAAAAATCGGATACGGTTTGAACCGGTCAAAAAACCGGTAAACCGGTCAAAAACCGGTCAAACCGGTTCAGTTTTTTTTTACCTTTGGTTGTATAACCGTTTTTTTTTTCCTTTGGTTGTATAACAGGTTTTTTTTTATTTTTCCTTTGGTTGTATAACCGGTTTTTATTTATTTGTTTATTTATTTTTACCTATGGTTG
>MKEJ01022160.1:0-13598 GCA_001753735.1 Embelia ribes | reverse complement strand
ACAACAACCCATCTATTTCGTAAGCAAAACTCTGGTTGCTTCCGAAACCCGATACCAAACTTTGGAGAAACTAGTCTTGGCTTGATCATTTCTTCCCGAAAGCTTCTACAATACTTTCATTCATACTCCATCCTTGTTTACATGAAGTATCCAATTTGGGCTACCCTACGCAAGGCAGACCTCTCAGGGAAGATGGTCAAATGGTCTATCGAAATGGGAGCATATCAAATCAGGTACAAACCTCGAACAATGATCAAAGGCCAAATACTCGCCAATTTCATTTCGAATGCCTTGTTTTTTAACTTAACAAAAACACCACGATTGAATTTCATGTTCCCAACAAACTTATCCTCATCAGATAAGGTTAGTCTTGAAAAACCTATGCCTCTTCCAGGCCCTTCCAAAAAGCATTTCGGGACTATTGATTATATAGTTTTTTCCAACTTATGTTATCAATAGCAACCTTATGTTTTAGGCGATCTCTTTTAGCCGTAATCACATTTCTATTAGCTTTGACTTTATCTATTTCAACCTCTACCTCCCTCTTCCCATCCCTCAATCATTCGATCTATTTTCTAACTTCTTCATAAACCTTCTCCCTTTCGTAGATTGATTGGGGCAACTCTTCATACTCACTCTTCTCCCGAGCTAGTTTCTAGTCCAAACGAGCAATATTGGCACCTTGTACCTTTATTTCCCTCATAGCATTAGCATGGATGTGCTCTATCTTACCCTCTAACACATTACACTTTCGACAATATTAAGCCAACAATGTACATACTCCTGAGGAAGCCTACGCAAGAGATAATTAGTCCAAAACCAAACACCTATCACAAATATTGGCGTTGAGAAGGTTTTATCTCATATATCATATCTATAATTCGGCTTCTAAGTTCGTCAGAAGACTGTTGGGACATAGTCCTTCCAAGCTCGTCAAAAGACTGCTGGAACATAGTCTTATGTTTGTTAGAGTAAGCTTTCTTCACCGGTTCCAATAATTTATATTGGTATCTTCTGCCTCTACCATCCGCTTCTTTCCCTCATATTCTTTTTCATGTTTTTCATTTTCTAAATAAGAAGAAAAGTTTTCAACTTATTCCTCTTCTTTATTATCTACCAAAATAAAATCATACCTTGGGGTCCCTGGACATCCCATACCTTATCCGCCAAAATCAATCCATCCTTCCACCTTCTTTTCCCTTTCCTCAATTTTCTCCTCCAATCGAGCAATCGGATCAAATTCCACTTCATCCAAATCTGGTACATCTTCTTAACCCATACTTTCAACCCTTGCCTCAACTACTTGACCCTCCCCAATAGGTATTTAAGTAATCAATTGACCTTAGCCCTCAATTTTCAAAAGAGGAAGTCGTTGGGTCAATCACCCGTTACAGCCACTGCATCTGAACCCTCAGCCCTCTATTTCTTTCTTGACGTATGATTGTTTTCCTTTCTTCTTATTCCTAACACCAACTTCACAACATTGGGTGAAATTGGCATTAAACAGTTGGTGAGGACACTGGGCATATTTATCCTTGTCATCGGGGCTCTCACTCTTTCCATTTTTCGTTTATTTCAGCTATTGCACCTGCTCCGCGATCTGCTAACCTAGGTCCACAATCCAAGCAAGAGCCGTCCAACTGTAAATAAGTAAAAGTTGTGGTATCAGAGTGATTCCAGGTGAAACTTCAGTACCAAAACAAAATCATCATCATCACACGCATAAAACCAGATTAGAGATTTACGCAGTAAGAGAACGCATAGCCGTTCGATCACCACCACCACCACGGGATAATAATATCCTACAATGGTCACGCGAAGCAGCAGATCAATTCCTATTAAATCTCTCCATCAGATCTCTCTGGAACCATCTTGACCTTCCCCTCCCCTAATCTCGTTCTAAACCTTCTCAGAACTCTCTAGAATCCCCACCCGCACTCTCTCTCTACTCCATATAACCCCCTCTCCTCGTAACCCTACCATTGTTATACATCGATTAAGACTACTCTCTCTCGCTCTATATCGGCAGTTTCGCGCGCATTTTCTCTCGCTAAGATGGATGAAGATTTCGAGATGCCGACGGCCGGAGATATGGACGGCGGAGATTTTGACATGCCGGACTTGGACGGTGGGGATCCGATGCAGAAAGTTGGAGAGGAGAAGGAGATCGGTAAGGAAGGGCTGAAGAAGAAGATTATTAAGGCGGGTGAAGGTTGGGATACTCCTGATAATGGCGACGAGGTCGAAGGTATTGTTCTCGTCCACATATATATATCTGTGTGTGTATATGAGATCGTACGTATTGATTTTTGTGTTGTATTGATGTGATTTGTGGTGTTTGCAGTTCATTACACTGGTACTTTGCTCGATGGGACGAAATTCGACTCGAGTCGTGATAGGGGAGATACGTTCAAGTTCACTCTCGGTCAAGGTATGTACTCTGTGCTCGATATGTTGATGTATGCATATATATAGTGTGTATTTATATTTGTACTGTGGGACTGATTTCAGCTGTCTTAGTATGAGGAATCTTGTATGGAAGACGTATTCGGAAGTTGTGGATGGAATATTTGGAAAGTTCAAAGCTCAAATTGTTTGATGTTGAGTTCAGTTTTTTTAGGATTAAACTGCTGTGCCCGTGTGCTTGTGTAGAATTTGTATTTTGGAAATGTATCGATTATTAGTTGTTTATGTATGGATTCTTCTCTATTTGAATTCTAGGATTGAATTTTTAGAGTTCCGAGTTTAAATTTTTTTGAGGAACCTAAATTCAGTAGTTGTAGGTGAGTTCCTTATGCAATATTTGGAATTAATGTGTTTAGCTTGTTATCCTCTGGGCTGGACAATTAGACGTTTGTTTTTTGGTTTCCATAGTTGATTATATGAATGATGTTTAATTTTTTTGTAGTGGAAGATTGTGGAACATGGTGTTAGACTGTCTTCTATCAAATTTTTAGTCGTCCATGTCAATTTGATATTATTGCCTGCCTCTTGGCGTTGGATTTCTTGGGTTTTGCCTAATTTGATGATGTAGCATGTTAATAATTAATCTAGATTTGTTGGTTTTTGGTAATAATTAATAAATGAGAATGATGTAATTTTTCCTACTGTTTATTTGGTGATCAGTTAACTAGCAGAGGGCTACATATGTGGTCTTTAGCAAATTAAATAAATAGCATCCTGCCCTTAGATTTACTTAATAGTAGGTCTTTATGAGCTGATGGTGAGAATTTTTTTTTCCTTTTATGTGACTGGGTTTTGCAACATATGACGCCAATGTGTGTGTATTTTAAATATAGCTGTTTGCTGCCAGGGCTGTGGAAGATTTCTGGTGCTTTCTTGGTCTTATGTATGCCTTTTGGTGCATAGATGCATTTGGTAGCAGTTTCGATAACTAGATAAGCTGTGTCAAAATGTTTAGAAATGCATTTTTTATTGTTTTTTCCTAGTTCATGACTGAGACTAGCATATAAAACGGACAGCTTCTTGCTTTGATTCAAATTGGGTAATATCATCTAATGTTTATATCTGTGCTGGAATCACTTTGGTGTAAAGTTGGTTGTCTAAGGTACATTCATTATCTTCATCAACTTTTAGTGTACTGTAGTATGAAAGTTCGCTGAATTGATATATTCTGATTGTTTTGTGTATTCTGAGGACTAAGTAGAAGAATGCTGACAATCACAACATGGTTTCTGGTATGACAGGGCAAGTTATCAAAGGATGGGATCAGGGTATCAAGACAATGAAGAAGGGAGAAAATTCCCTTTTCACTATTCCAGCAGCACTTGCCTATGGTGAATCGGGTTCGTCTCCAACCATTCCTCCCAATGCTACTCTTCAGTTCGATGTGGAGTTGCTGTCCTGGACCAGTGTTAAAGATATCTGCAAGGATGGTGGTATATTCAAGAAGATACTTGCTGAAGGAGAGAAATGGGAGAATCCCAAGGATCCTGATGAAGCTTTAGGTATTTGATCTGTTTCTCGTTTGATGATGTTTCCCTTCAAAGTATCTTAATCTCATGTAAGCAACTGAGTGGAATTTCCTGTGTTTCAGTTAAGTTTGAAGCTCATCTGGAGGATGGAACCGTGGTTGCAAAATCTGATGGGGTTGAATTCACTGTCAGAGAAGGTATAAAGCCTGAGCTTGGCATATCTGATTTCAGTGATTTCGGTTGTACGATTTCATATGCAGTAAGGCTGACAATGATTTATTGTCTTTTGATAGGTTTTTTCTGCCCTGCTATTTCAAAAGCTGTGAAAACAATGAAGAAAGGAGAAAAGGTTGTTCTAACAGTGAAGCCACAATGTAAGTATTGTATTCCTCTTGCATCTTACTTTAATGAAACATTCCTTGGTACTTTTTTATTGTATATTTACATTCTATTGCTTATTGTTACAGATGGGTTTGGGGAGAAGGGTAAGCCTGCTTCTGGAGGTGAAGGTGCAGTGCTACCCAATGCAACATTGCAGATAACTCTTGAACTGGTGTCGTGGAAGACTGTGACTGAAATAACAGACGACAAGAAGGTAATGAAGAAGATTCTGAAGGAAGGAGAAGGTTATGAGAAACCCAATGAAGGAGCCGTCGTAAAATGTGAGTCTCCATATATGGAACTTATGCCCTTTTTATTCCATCCACCCCTTGATATGTTTAATATCATAATTCAACCTTTGTTACATCGGGCTGACTTTTCTTCTGTATTTGCGTGACAGTGAAACTGCTTGGTAAGCTGCAGGATGGCACCATCTTCCTTAAGAAGGGTCATGGTGATGGTGAAGAGCTGTTTGAATTCAAAACTGATGAAGGTATTATAATCAATTCTGGGCATTCGATTTGAATGCTGGTATATATGTTGTTTCGTCCATTGTTGATGGTTGATTGTTTTTTCCCGTCTCCGACAGAGCAAGTCATAGAGGGGCTTGACAGAGCGGTGATGAAAATGAAGAAAGGAGAGGTGGCTTTGGTTACTATTTCATCAGAATATGCCTTTGGTTCATCTGAGTCGCAGCAGGAACTTGCTGTAGTTCCCCCTAATTCGACTGTTTGCTATGAGCTTGAGCTTGTCTCGTTTGAAAAAGTGAGTTGATTATACTCTTGAAATCTTTTTCTGTTATGTATGTCTGGTACTTTGGAGCTCAACATTATTGGTAATCCCAACTGTTTGCAGGAGAAGGAATCCTGGGATTTGAACACCCAGGAGAAAATAGAGGCCGCTGGTAAGAGGAAAGAAGAGGGGAATGTGCTTTTCAAGTTGGCTAAATATGCTAGAGCGTCAAAGAGATATGAGAAGGTAAAGTTGTGAAATGCAAAGCTTGTGTGTTAATGTTGACGACTGGTATGGAAAATCTTGATGAAATTTCCCTTGGATGTACAGGCTGTGAAGTTTATCGAGTATGATTCTTCCTTTTCTGAGGACGAGAAGAAGCAGGCAAAAGCCTTGAAGGTGTCTTGCAATCTCAATGATGCAGCTTGTAAACTTAAGTTAAAAGATTACAAGCAGGCTGCGAAGCTCTGTACCAAGGTATTTGGCATTGTTGAAGTTGTACCACATTTTGTATCCTCTTTTCTGTTTAAAATAATCAAGTTCTCTGAACTGGCAACAGTTTAACAGCATTGTATAACGTGTAATCATTGATATTCAGGTGTTGGATCTTGAGAGTACCAATGTTAAGGCACTGTATAGAAGGGCTCAAGCCTACATGAACCTGGCTGATTTGGATGAGGCTGAGATTGATATCAAGAAAGCTCTGGAAATTGACCCTAATAATAGGTATTGTCCTCGACCCATTTTCTTTTCTATCCCTGGATTATCGTTTATAATTCCTTTTTGAAAGTGATATAATTGTGTTTTTTTTTACTTTGACCAGGGATGTGAAACTTGAATACAAGACCTTAAAGGAGAAGATGAAGGAATACAATAAAAAGGATGCCAAATTTTATGGAAACATGTTTGCTAAGTTGCAGAAGGGAGCAACAAAGGAATCGGAGCCAATGGCGATCGACAGCATGGCTTAACTGGAAGTCAAAAGAGGCCTGAAGAATATGTGCTGTTTTCTGTTTACGAACTCTGTAATAAGTTCGCTGTCTGTAGTACTTTGGTTGGGATTAAGAAAACGTTACTTGAGCATTTCTCTGGTTGTTCCATGCTCGGGTCATGGTGTCTTGATTACATTTTGCTTTTTTTATGCTAAATGTTTTAACTGATTTGAGTGTGATTTTAAAGTTTCAGTGCTTGTTAAATGCTGACTGATGGATGCTTTCGAAAATTAAAATTGTTTGGTAGAGCTGTCAAAGTGTGCCAACTTTTTAACAGTAGTCCATCTTTAGAGGTAACGTTCATCCCGTCCAGACAATCATGTAATCTGTTGAAAATCAAGGATGCATGAGCGTCCGAGATAGCTGTTTTGGCAAATTTTGAAGTTGTACTGAGCTAAACAAACCTTCTGTCGAGAAATGATTTCTCACTGATTGGTTGAACAAGTTTTTTATTTTTTTCCCCTCCTAAATAATTAGATGGATCACAAAAAGTTCAATTTTTAGATGGATAAATCAGAAATATTTAACCCGATTATTATTGGCCTGAGGATGAGAAGAATTCTGTTACAAGAATTTGCCAGAAACAAGTATTGCAAACCTTGCGGTGAAAGGGTGTTCATAATTATTTTTTCAGATGGTAGAAGTGGGATTGGGAGTATTTGAGTCTCTATTCTTCTTTTCTGTTTCATGATAACCTATCTATCAGGGTTTTTTTTATATGTTAAAATATCTGATTATCTAAAAAAAAAAAAAAAAGAAGTGTAGCAAACCTAGAATGCATTCAACTAATCGTATTGACCAATGTAACTAATAGAGGGAGCCCGTATACATGGCAAAGGGAGGGATTGATAACGAATGTATACTAACTTCTACAAACCTGTTTTGTAGTATTTCTTTTACTATGAAGATAAAGCATCGAAGGACAACCATTCTGAAAAATTTATGTCCAACCATACGTCGTTGTCATGAGCATTTTATATTTTACGAAACACAAACTACTGCTACAGACAAAATAATAAAGAATGAAAAATTTAGAAAAGCTAGCAATGCCTGCCCCATTTAAGCAGAAAGTATACAGTGGCATTACATTAATGAACATATATAAGCAGAAAAAAGCCTGCTACATTTTCAAGTCCATAAATTGTGGCACAAACCAACTTATAAAAATAAGTATTAGCAATGAGGTAGCAAATAATGATATGGAACTGCGAGTACCCTTCGCTTGGCAGCCTTTCACAAAAGCACATTGCTGGAAACAAATCAGCACCAAAGTTCCCAGGAAATGAAAATTTTCCTCATGGACTCGATAACTATAAATATCACGATAACCATTTTTGGAGTAGTTTGATAGCAGCTCAAGCCCAAGAAAAATCTCACAATAATTTTAGATTTATTTGCAAATGTTAGCTGACTTGCTCCCCAATCAAATCTAGCCCAACAACAAGGAATGTAATACCTTGGAATAAAAGGAAGTAAAAATGAATACCCTGCGCGGATAACAAGCTTCTTACAGAGGCACTCAGCAAAATAAATGCAAGAGCAAGTTCCGTTCTATAGAGGCGATTTCTTTTAGCCTTTCCCGATTTCTTTGTTATCTCTAGTTTATTAAGCTCAGCAAGACCCGATTCTGAGGAGGACCTGTGGAGACTATTACTTTCAACCAGAGGTTCATTTTCCACTATAGCCATTAAGTCCGCCTCGGATGATCTGCCCAATTTCTTTGTAACAATCCACTCATAAGAACTTCCAAATTTAAACAAACCTGATATCATGGCATTGAATTTGGTAACGGACATAGTGTTTTCAAATAGAAGGTATGGCACAATAAATGGGAAAAAGGTTTTCAAATAACCATCATTTTCATCATCTCTTCAAATAAATATACAGAGAGAGTAAGTAGATCTGAGAAAAAAAGTGTGGGAAAATGAAAAAAAAAAAATTAAATGGTAGTTTGGACATTTCACACCGCAAAAGGTCAATTTTTTGCAAATGCACATACTATTAAAGTTATTTTATCAAATTTCTCCAGATAATAAAATAGACAGAGAATAGAGAAAGCTTCGGCAGTGGCGGTGGCGGCAGGCAAGGGGTGATGCGACCAAAGATCTCGTTCTGAAGTTTCTGAAGTATCGTGCCTAACAACTGGTGTGCCGAGAACTCTTGCGGTTAAACTTAGCCAATTCTCCGTTCTATAGTTTTTGTTGTGTAAATTATTTAGTTTTAATTAGATCGATTGTAGACAAGTAAATATTTAAATTTGCCAAGGGCATTCTCAGTATGCAAAATGGAGGAAAATTTTCATCCACCATTCTTTTATACTAGAGTTAGAGTTAGATATATGCAAATTGTGTATGTATTGAGTAACTTAGTTCTTTCTCTTCTGCTTCTTCTTCTTCAATATTTCTGACAATGAAGTGAATGGGGGCAGGAGTGCACGACCTACGGGCGTCAATCGCGGCGGCACGTGAGAGTTTGCAGGGATGAAATGGGTGGGAGAGGCGCGAGTCGATTGGGGATTAGTGTTAAGAAGATGATTCGGATTTGGGCACTAGAAATGGAATTGAGAAAATAGTTACTTCAAGCACAGGGCGCGTGAGAAAGTAACACCACCGCCGATCGGTTCAAATTTATACTCCATTTAGTTCAACACAATAATAATGGTGGAGTAAATAATATTGGAGCAAATAAATATAGCAAACTCTTAAAATGCCCTTAACTCTGGTGATTGTCATTTTTCAAACGTTTGATGAGATGTGTACATTAATTGCATTTAGACATCTAACGACTCAAAATAAGATCAACCCAATCATGTATATTTAGTTTTTGTCATTTTTATTACGATAACAACCACAATGTCCGATTTCGAAAAAAATCATACTACCTATCTCATCGGTACAATACAAGCATGGTTTCGGAACATAAGCGAAGTCGCTACTGTAGCGCACAATTATTTATAACTAATACATATATTATATGAACCCAATCAATTGTTGTTACTTGGAAAAAGCAATGATAGTTTATATCAACTTTCTCTAAGATGGTCAAACATGTGAGTCAATCTACACAACTTTAATAATGTTCTCCAATTCTAAACAAATAGTCATATATGATGGACAAAAAAATCATAATATTTGTAACATGGTTCGGGAACATGATGAGCTTCAAATTCATGAAATATAAGTTGGCTCAATGCATGCACCGCACATTAAAGAAATGACGTTCTAACTATTTTCAATTCATTCACGTTTTTGTTTTTTCACTTAGAAGAATAGCGTGGGTAATGAAACCATGATTATATGATTGTGATTTGTGAGTTGGTGACAATCACACCGCGGTGAGTGTGTAAATACTACATCCATATGTACATAAATAATCAAATGAAGAATAATGAGAAAAGTTATTTGGGCGCTCAATTATTATCTTTTTCAATCAACTTTGATGCATTCTTATAGTAGCCCCTTCTATTAATCTGTTCCTTCTATGATTAATCATTTATGGGGTTTACAAAAATGTTAATAAGTGAAGATGATTAATCTTCATTGGGATGATTAACTTTTTGTTATTATATATAGTTGCCCCTTTTATTTCTAAATGACTTTTGGGCTCTGTAAATCCAGTGTTTATATTGAAGTATTAAAGCCTAATTGCAATTAGCATGTCATATCCAAAAGGAAATATAATTTGCTTCAAAAGAAATGCTTAGTGTCTCATTCTTTGTACTCTTGAAACAATGATTTCGAAGTGCTAGTTGACTCTCAATATAACTTAATACTAACACATAGTGGCTATCGTCATGAGAAAATGATTTAGTAAATTAACAGACAGAAAATAAATGTTTATAATTTTTTTTTGTTGTTGTTGTTGTTGTTTTATTTTATTTTAGGCATGAGGTTAAAGGAAAATATTTTATAAAAGGTCTCAATTATTATTAAAAAAAAAACTTATTCTTTTTACCCTTTAGCTGTGCCACGCATACAAATTATATACGTAAATAATCAAGTTGGCAAAGCCCTTATCTTCTTTTTTGGAAAGATTACACACATGAATGTTCTCAAAATTATTTAACTGCCACACACATGAATGTTGTCACATCACATTCCCATAATACCATATATATAATTAATTTTATTTGTTTTCCTTCATAAGGGGCGAGGCTAGCAGTGGTGCTGTACAATCCATCTTCAGTGCATCCAAGTCATTAATTTTTATCAATAGTTGGATTAAATGTATGAATTTCTGAAAAAAAATTAACTGTTGACTTGAAAATTAATAGCCCAAATATGTCATACAGAAATTACCGATCCTGTGCTGAGGAGCCTCCCGGATCCATTATATACACCTGTTTTTTCCCCTTTTCTGGGCTCTAGTTGTTTGATATGTCTTTTTTGTGTGTTACTCTTATTTAAATCACTTTCTCCACTTATCTGTACATATATTGTTTTATTTATGCTTTAAACGTGTTTAAATTTGTTAATGGGTTGAACTTTATGATCCATTTAGTTGAAAACATAACCAGCTTCCACATACAAATGGCCCATTTGTGCTAACTACAGCTTGTACTCCGAAATATTTTTTTCGAAATAAGCGATTAACGGTGTTAACTATTGTCATAAATTTACCAATGAAATAAAAAGGATAGCAGGTGATTTGAAATAACTAAAACGTTGGATGTTATATTGAAACGAGACCAATAGGGTAAGGGGTAAAATAGAATTAACCTATATTTAAATGGTAATGCGATCCTTGCTTTTAGAATATAAGAGCATTCTCAACAGTTTAGCTAGTGGAATTAGCTAAAATAGCTCAAAAATACCATTTTTTCTATTTTACCTATTCTATTTTCACTTATCACATGCATCATATTAGTTATAATTTTAATTATTTTTTATACCTCTTTATTTTAAACTTAACATTGATAACCAAATACTATTTCTTGATCATTTTTAATTAAATATTTTCACATTTATAAATCAATATTGATTTCTTATTGCAATTTATTTCATAAGTTTTAATACGGTTTATAACATACAAAAATATGTTGTACGAAATTAAAGTTATAACTCTTTTCAAACAAAGGAGGGGAAGAGAAGGAAAATCAAACATGAAAAGAGGAGAGACAATGCAAGAAAAGAAAATGGAAAATATTTACCAATGCTATAAGGAAAGGAATGGCTAAATTTAGTTAACCACATTAACAATGGATAGCATAGTCAATAACTTAGCAAACTTGATATATACATAATTTAAATCTTATTTGAAACATTGTTAGCTAAAATAGTTTTAAAATAGGATTTAGCAAATCTATGCCTATGTTATAATATGTTCCAAATAAAAATAAGTTACTACTGTTAAAAAATGTAAGAACCGACTTGGTTTGGGCTGGTAAGCGAGAATATGTGAGTGGTACAGAAATATTCGCACGTTGCCCATCTAGTATGACCTTGGGTGGTACAGAAATATTCGCACGTTGCCCATCTAGTATGACTTTCGGCTTGCTCTTAAGTCCTACCTCGTATAGGTTTGAGAACGCAAATGAATCGAATCATTTATGAAAAAAAACTCAAACTTGGCTCGTGAACGACTTAGACTCATTCATTTGTAAATGAGTCAAGTTTGAACAATAATAGATATACAATATTTATTAACTCAATTTAACAATTGAAGGCTAGTCAAATGAGTCTAGCCCTACAAATTCGCTAAATGAACCAAACTTTAAGGATTTAGATTCAGCTGATTTACCTAAATGAGCCAAGCAAAGCTCGAGTTTCACATTGCAAACAAGACTAAATATGAGCACAAATCTGAGCGGCTTGTAAAATATTTCTTTTATTGATGTGTAAAATACTTTTTAATGTCCCACATGACACATGTCACACATACAATGAATATTTTTTTTTGGTCATAGAGAAAAGACACATCTCTTATGGGGAGATATTATAAAATGATACCTCCTCTCTCAACACAATAACCACTTCATTTTTCCCATTAAAAAATAAAGAGAAAGCAAGTGTAAGAGGGAGAAATTTCTTTAACAAGTCCAAAGATTATTCAATAACATGGATCAAGGTTAGTGTATATATTTTCCGCATTATGATTGTTTTAGTTTCATGATAATATTTTGACAATAATACTGATGTGAAATTCATGATTCAAAGATCTTAATAATTTCAAACATGTGTTATCGGAGCACGGTTTCATGGATCATGTTTTTCCTTGAATGTTATGATGTTGATTCCATGAATTTTTGGGAAAACAATAAGTAACTATTAATGGTTAATCAAGTTATCGATCACAAGAATACATGATTGTTTGATGTCTTATTTGATCATGTTTAAATAAAATTTCATTCTATTATTATTATTATTAATTAATTAATTAATTATTATATATGATAAGTAAACAAATGTTTGAATTTTACAAACAAAATAACCGCCTGCCAACGGTTAAAGGCAACGGTTATTTTACTTTGTTAAACAATATGTTGTTTCATTTTGTACAAGACAAAAGTTTCAAGTGTCAAGACAACTTAAATATAGGCCCATGTGGCTACTCCTTAACGTCATCATTTCACACCAAAAAAAATAAATAAATAAATAAAAATAATCTAAATCATATATATAGTTAAGTTATCACCCAAGTGATCTAATTAGAATGTTTATTAGATTATTCAGTCTAATAATTTTAAATGCCTAATTATGTAATGTCAATGCCTAATTAATGTTTTTATTAAAGGTATATCAAAATGATTTGTTAATCAATTGATTTTGCAATTACCCAAAGGTGATCATTATTGATTAATTAATAAATATAAAGGGCAATAAATGTATATATTAATTCAGTATGAATATCCAAAGATATCATGATTTCATGAAATAATATGCATTATTACCATTATTGTTTATTTTGACATCTTTAATTGAATAATATGTATATCATGTTTTTCTTACCCAAAGGTGATGCATGAATATAGTTCATGTGTACATGTGTTATAATTCAATTCATTAATGTTGTGAGTAATTTATTTTATTTTAAATCATTGCAGTTCAAGTTCTTAATTCGCAAGCTGCATCTGTTCCTCTTTTAAATGGCATGAATTTCTCAGATTGGTCTGAATTAGTCCAATATCACCTTGGTGTATCGGATCTCGATTTAGCATTAACGACTGAGAAATTGGATGTTGTTACTGATGATAGCACTGATGATGATATTCCAATTATAAGTTGTGGGACAGGTGAAACAGACTCAACATGATGTTCATACGAATGACTATTGCTGGCAACATTAAAACTACCTTGCCTCATGTGGAAACTACAAGGGAGCTCATGAAAAATATTGAGGAACGTTTCCATAGTGCTGACAGATCACTTGCGGGAACACTACCAAGAAGTTTGATAGTAGTTGCAACATGAAACAATATGTCCTCGCAATGACCAATATTGTAGACAAACTTAGGAATTTGAGGGATGGTTGTCGATGACTCATTTCTTGTGCATTTCATTCTGAACTCACTCCCTCCATTATTAAGGATAAATGGAACATGAATGAATTGACCAACATG
>MKEJ01022149.1:0-10556 GCA_001753735.1 Embelia ribes | reverse complement strand
ATTGCTTGCCTTGCAGTTGATGAATGGGAAATACTCCAAATGTTGAACAAATTTGGGCTTGAATGTGTTGAAACCGAAGGCCAAGCTACTTTGTTCACTATCATGGCTCAACCTACTTTGTTCACATATGTGATTGAAACCCTACGTGTTGATGATGAATCGGATGCCTATCTAGGTCGTGGTCTTAGTGATCATAGGCTTTATAGATGGATTATTTCTGAAGATAGAGGTTTGCAATTTCAGAATCGCCTATTCATGATGAGGTTCTCAGAGAATCTCATCATTTTTTCTTGGATGTGAATCTTGGTGGTACCAAAATGTATCATGACGTTTCATATCATTTATGGTGGCTAGGTATGAAAGACATAGCAAAGTTCGTGTTGGGGTGCCATACTTCTCAGTAAGTAAAGGCCAAGCACAAGCATCTCGAGTAGAAGTGGGAACAGATAACAATGGACTTCATAGTAGGTTTGTCGATGTTGAGGTAGGGGAATGATGCTATATGGGTAATCGTGGACCGTTTGACAAAATCTGCTCATTTTCTTCTGATTCTACCACCAACTCAGTTGACAAACTCTGTCGGATCTAGATTGATGATATCGTTCAATTGCATAGGGTTCCAGTATCAATTATCTCGGATCGTGATTTCCATTTCATTATCGCTATTGGTCGAGTTTTCAAAAAACCTTAGGGACTAAATTTTCTCTGAGTACGACATTTCATCAGCAAATAGACGGACAATCTGAGCGTACTATTCAGACCCTCGAGGACATGTTTTGAGCATGCATCCTTGAATTTGGTGGAAATTGGGAAAATCACATTAGCTTGATCGAGTTTGCATATAATAGTTATCATGCGAGCAGAGAGATGGCTCCTTTCCAGGCCTTATATGGAAGACCATGCCGATATCTCATTTATTAGGCAAAAGTGGGTGATAGTGTATTATTGGGGCCGAATTTGGTTCGGGAAACGGCCTAGAACGTACAACTTATTAAACAACGTTTAGAAATAGCAAGGAGTAGACATAAGAGTTATGCAGATAATCGGAGAAGACCATTGGAGTTTGAGGTTGGCGATCATATTTTTCTGAAAGTTTCCCCTCACAAGGGTATTATGTGTTTCGGTAAGAAAGGGAAACTTTTACCTCGTTTCATTGATCAATTTCAAATTTTTTATAGAGTCGGGGAGGTGGCATATTGTTTGGCCTTGCCACCACATCTTTTGAGCATTCATCCTATTTTTCATCTGTCTATTCTTCAAAGGTATATTCGAGATCCTTTGCATTTTCTAAATTTTGATGACTTGCATGTAGACGTAGATGTATCTTATAAGCTTCTACCGATTTGGATTTTGGATTCGAAAGAGCAAACACTTCATCATCGTAGCATTCATTTGATGAAAGTGCTTTGGAAGCATCACAATAGTTAGGAGGCAACTTGGGAGAGAGAAGAGGATATGCAGGTCAAGTATCCGGACTTGTTTACAACTTCCGGTACATTCCTTATTCTTTTTTATAGTATACGCAAATTTTGGGAACAAAATTTTCTAACGTGGGGAAGATGTAACGTCCTGAAAATTCGTATAAATTTTTTGTGAATGTAAATAATATCATTATAGAGATGATAACATTATTTATCATCGATAATGGCTTTCATAGTCATTGCATAACATTTGTAGTTTCGTTGCAAAATCGTTTTGTGAATTTTGTTAATTATGATTCGAAATTGTTATGTCCATTCGTAATTCATTCGTGGACTCATTATATGGCATTTTTGGCCATAGAATAAGCTTTCGTAGTGTAAAATGGCTTTTGTGTTAGTTTGGCAAAATTAGGAAATTTTGAGTTTGGGTCCAGTCGTTTAGAAATATTTCTGAGATTTTTTAACTGCACCCTTGTAGGTTCTACCATTCTAACGGTAAACTTTCCTAGATTAAAATGGCTAAACAGTTAGAACGATAATTTCTAGCCCTTCTAACGGTTGTTTTGTGTGGGGCCCAGTCACTTTTTAGTCCATTTTGCATATGGCCAAAGCCATTTTGGCTCATTTTCTTTACTGGTCATAGATAGAGAGGGTATGAGTGACAAAATCTCCATTTTCTTATCAGGTCAAAATCATCTAGTACAAGAGCTTGTACGTGAGATATTCAAGTGAATGTAAGCATCTTCTTCTCTTTCATTTATTCTCGATATCTTAATTTTCGTGCCTTAGTTGCATATTGAAATAAATTTGATTTTCTTCTTCCTCATGTTGAGAGGATAGTTTTCTTATAGAGATGCGTATTGATTCATATTATTTGTTAGATCATTTTTTAGTCCATAAAACAGGGAATTTAAGGGTTTTCTTTGACGAAGCTTAAAGAGCGTTTCATTGGCATTTAAGGTACGAGTAGATTGCAAATAACAATTTAATTATGAGTGTGTGTGTATCGACAATATTAACATGTATTGTTATATATATATATATATTAGATTATGGAATGATTAGAATGATTTATTAATGAGTAATCACGTTCGAGATAGTATGATATTTTTATTGCTATTTTAATAGCATTCGTATTTGCCAAATATGAGTGGCATGAATATTGATATAAACATTTAGAGGCTATAATCATGTTTAATCAATTTCATTATAGCATGCTGAGGCATTACATATTGTTTCCTCAATATTACGATATGGAATAACAAAGCATGATTATTTTTATCACAATTTTATCATGACATTAATATTGGCATTGTCATTGTATTACGAGTTTTTCATGATATCCATTGACTTTTCACACTTATTTGTTGTAAAATCTTGTTGTAAAACTTAGGGAGTATTTGAAAAAATTTCTCGCGCCCCCAAATCCTGTATGACCTGGAAGGCAAGTTGTTTTCCCTTTTTAAAGAAAAAGAAAACAAAAATATATAGTTTTAAATATAAAAAAAAAAGCTAGAAGGAAAAGAACGCTATTTCATCAAACTATCCAACTGATTCTACAACATAATAAAACTCAGAGTGCGCAAATAAAATATATGTATAGTCTGCATACAGTTATGTATCAATACAAAAGTAAACGTCATAGTTTACCGTATACAACAAGCTACTTGCTTGATCAACTCCATCATAATATATTGCAACTTATTCTTGCCTAATACAACACTAGTCACTTAAAGAGATAACAAGAAGTAATATATAAAAAATTATAAGTCTACACATTCACTACACAATGCCTCAAAATAATATACATCATGAATAAGGGTGCTACAACGAAAAATAGCTACATCATCAATAGCTCCAAAATTATATACATGAATCATCCAAGTGGCCTTAACGAGGTCCGTCACCCATTTCCGCACCTACAACGTAATTATGATACCAAAATAGTAAAGACGAATATACGAGTTAGCCTACCAAATAACATAATAAATGTGATGCTACGTGGTGTCAATATGTGCAAAATGCAACATATAATAGTGTATGCAATGTAATGTCTATGTAATACAAACTCGATACCGTATAACACCAATACTGACACCAACATAACACGACACACAAAGGTGGGAACTAGTGTCTCAACACGTCTATAATCCGCCCTCCTTGCGGGACGCAATTATAGTAAAATAAATCCTTGATCGGGTTTTCCGACTTCCACGGTAAGACGTCGAGCCTTCTTTTTATTTTCAACACATAAAAAGGTGACACTATTCCCAAAAAGAAATAGAAAACAACTCAAATTCCCAATGAATGCAACTCAACACATTTTCTTAAACAACACTTTAAAATCTTCGATTTTAAATCATCAACGCCTTTAAATTCAACAACGTTTGAGCTTCGTTGCCCCAACACATTTTCAATACATAACCTCGTCAACACTTTCAATACTTTCTATTTGAAAATCACAATTTTAAATTCTCGATACTTTTCAATTTATTTCCAATTCCTCATTTAAATCAATTTCCATCAAATTCCCATTTTTATCAAAACAACACTTTTTCCATATCATTAAAAAAAAAAAAAATGCAATGCCTACCCATGAATGAATAATACAAAAATAATGTAAACTCATTCTCAACTCGTACACATGCTTCTTTAATACAATTAATTTTTATAACAATAAATTAGCATACAACTCATAATTCAAAGCATGGAAATTAACACATAAATTACATGTAAATGTACATACATAAACTCACGCTTATATTTCTATTTTGTAGTCTACTCGTACCTATAGACGATTTAGAATTCACTCGAAAACTATATGTCAAAAAGCCTCAAATTCCCTCTTCTTTACCTCAAGGTTTGATCTAGCAAACAAATACGGATCAACCTGAACCTATGTACACAAATGATCTACTCAATGCGAAGAACAAGAATAGCAACTTTAATTCCGCGTGCGAACTAGGCACCGAAATTGAGGTATGATGAACGAACAAGATAAAGATCGTGACTTACCTCAAAATGTTCCCTACACCCCGAGGATGAAGAATATGCAACTATAAATCGAATCTGGCCTCGGAAACTAGATCAAATCAAGCTCATAAGTCCCAAAATATTTTTCCCCTTTTCTCCTTCTCTCTCCCTATTCTAATTTTTCTAAAATAATAAAACATCTCATGCCACTTAAGTCTGTTGCTTTTGTCTAGATAATGCCGTTCTAATGGCATACGGTCACTATTCGAACTATAAACCCTGCACCACTTCACTTGAAAAATTGAAAAAATATTCTAAGGTATGGAACCAATCACTTCAATTTCAAAATTTACCTTTCAACCTCAAATGTGATTCTACTCATTTTAACACCCCGAAATACATACAATAAGGTAATTATAAAGTATAACACTTCCACGAATATACCACGCAATAACTCAACAACATCAACACTTCATACGCGACAATACTACTCAACCCAATCAACAACGCTAACACCCAATATTTATGTCACATTTTATGCTAATGCAACATCTCAACACAAAATAAATAATAATATTTATCTATTTGAAACAAAAAATTTGCTTTGAATTTGCATGACGTTACAAAATTTAGAGAATTAGGTATATAAATTCGAGAAATAAAAAGATATATTTCAAAAAAATTTTAAATAGGATACTCAAGTAGTCAAAGCATACTATGCGAGAAAGTTGAAAACTATGAATATCATGAATGTGGAGTCTCATTTCAATATTGTTTCTATGATAGGAATCGAGTCTTTTGATTTTTTTTAGGGGCATTAGTATCGACTTTTTATGGGAAAAACCTTCGGGGTTTTAACCATTTGGGGAGTGGAATAAGCTTGAGAATATACACCCCCACTGTGAGGAATGTGGACCAATTATGATGCATATATTTTCATATTCTGTTTGGCTATATTACGTTTTTGTAACTATCACTCTTCATCTACTTGCATCCCCGGGTTTTGGGGGATTTGGGGTGCGACAAGTTTATGGCATAGTGATATTTTAGGAGTGTTGGACAAATAAGTTTAATAAAATATTTTCAATGCAAGGAACAATTAAATTTATTTATTTTTAGAAAAATGGAATAAATTTTTTAGTTAATTTTAATTTATTCTTAATTATTTTATATTTAATATTGTTTTGAGCAATTTTATTATGGTAATATTTTTTAATAAAATAACATAATTTAATAAGCTTTATTTTTCCAGAAAGTTTAAATTGATGGAATTTAGAGATAAATTAATTATTTAAAAAATTTAAATTCATGGGACACATGCCAATTAATTTTGCAAATATTTGTCAAAAATAGACAAAAAATAGTTGAAAGAACAACTTTTATATCTCCAATATATATAAATATTTATTTTTTTAATTATAATTTTCATCATTTTGTACCCGAGTTGGTTTTGATATATTTTTATATGTTTCCAATAGTTAGTTTAAAGAAATTCTTTTATGGTAATATTTACAAATGAAATAATTTCTTTTCAATAATTTTTTTTTGCAAAATTTTACCAAAAGTAAATATTTTTGCCAAAGAAATATTATTATTATTATTTATTTATTTATTTATTTTTTTTGGAAAAAATGTTTACTTTTGGTAAATTTTATTATGATAAATTTTTTATGCCAAAATATATAGCAGTTAGAGCAAAAATAATTGTATTATATTATATATATGTATGTATGAATGAATGCATGTATATACTTCAACTATTTTCCCATTTGATAAGGATGGAGGTAATGTATTTTTCAAAAATAAGTAGTGATAGATTGATAAGTTAAAATAGATAAGTATATAGCAATTTTCGCTGGAGGGTAATTGATTTTTTTCTTAAACATCAAAACAAAATAGATAAATTCATGCATATAGTTATCCAAAAAGATTAAGATATTAAATTAGTTAGATTTTGAAAAATATTATAGTAGATTAAATTATATGATATATTTTATATATATATTAACGTGGTTCCAATAGAAATATTTTATTTCCTAAATTTTTATTACTAAATTGATGGTACATGTGTCAAAAGCATTTGCAAACGCTAACCAAAAAACTATCCATCCACATTTTATAATTAAAACGAAAGTAGATGAAAATTCAACTTTTATATTAATAAGATATAGTGATTTTATAATAACGTTGTATAATTGTAAATGAGTTTTAGAATTATAAATTATATTTAATATGTTATTCATATTTTTATTTTTTTTAAAATTGTTGATTAATTATACAAATTTTAATATGGAACTAAAACTATCGATTTCTGATTTGCAAGTTACATAATTGCAAATAATCACAATTATAATTCAAATAGTAAGAATCAAATTGGTTGATTGCGAGAATGATGAAGCTTAGTAATTATAAGTTGAAGCACAATACAATTAAAAGTTGAGGTAAAAAATATTATTTTTTGCTAAAGATCATAATAGTTGTAGAATAATTGATTGTTTATGTTAAAATAATAGTGCTGCAATTTATTGAATTTTTGTCTCTGTAATAAAAATTATTTTTTTATCATAAACATTTTTAGTGTTTTGATTTTTAAATTTTCAAATTCTGAATACCGTAATTACTTTTATAGATTATAATAAAATTTCTCAATCATTTATAGGGAAATTACTAATACGATTTGAATTATGATTGCAAATAAGTAATTAAAATTTTATTTTTATTTTTTCCATAAAATTATGAGAAAAGTAAACTTATACTAAGTTTTAATCACAAATATTGCTATCGGAGTTTAAATGTGTGAATAAAATAAAGTGTTTCATTATATAAGAAGAAATAATTTTTTTTTTCATAAAATGAAACTTTATATTAAAATATGTAGTAAAACACATCTACTTACCACTTAATATCTTAAAAAATGTCACGTATAATGCGTGTGATATCCATATAATATACATAAAAAGATAAGAATATATGTTTTTAATTTCAATACCTTTTGCTATATTTATTTGGGACAAATTTATAAACTCATAACTCATTTAATATTTTTGAATTTATTTAATAATTTATTTGTTAAAATATTGAGTTTTCGGTTAGGTACAATCCGTGTAAGAATCGGACCAATTTTTAGGTATAAGAAGTGTAGCTAAGCGCTTATTTATATTGTTGGTATCTAACTCTTATGTATCTTCAAAAGCGCCAGTACTTGTATAAATAATGAAGGGTAAATTACAATTTGCCCCATTGGTTTTCTAAAATTACACTTTACTCCTCGCTTTTAGAAATTACACTTTACCTTAAAAGTTTAATAAAATACTTTATTTCCCCTTTCCTATTCCAAATCTCCGCTATCTAAAATATCACTAGATAAGTGATTAAAATAAACTAAGGTAACCAAAAAGAAAGATTATGTATAGTAAATTCATTAGTAAAATTTTTACTTAGGCTTATCTAGTTCTTCTTAAAATTCATATTTGTAAATTGTAAAAATTTGAATGCATGTAAAATTTGATGCCCTATAAATGAAAATTTTCAACTAGATTAAAATGAGAAAGAAAAATGAACTCACAAACAAGCTCAAAATTAAAAGTTCATAAATAAAAAAATTTATTTACTAACATATTAATTATTTGAAAAAATAATTATTTCTTAGATTTTTTTATCCTTTTTTTCTTTGTTCCTTTATTCTCTCTTTTTGAATGATTGAGAGGATTTTCGGAATATCATATGTATTAATATAGTTTTAGTCAAATTGGGGGCAAATTGTAATTTCATAAACCTCAGGAGGTAAACTGAAATTGTCAGAAAACTCGCGGGGGCAAAGGGTGAATCATAAAAGTTTGGGAGGGTTATATTATTTGCGGAGACGGGTAGGTTCAACACCTACATCCTTGACCAAACATATCTTCTACACCTTTTCTTTCGTTTTCGGTTTTTGGGTTGTAAAATATATTTTGTTGTGGATTTTCCTTATTATTTCTGCATCTTAAAATAAGAAATTCGACTAGTACTGGCGGTTAATTTCGATTGCCGTGTAGGGTTTATAATATTTTTGGTGACTGCCAAGTTGTTTATATTTTTATATGTAGATTTTGGGGGATCTATTCTCTCAATCAGTGACACATCTTGTGAATTAGGCTAATACGAAAAATTAATGCAAAAAAAAAAAAAGAGATTTACTAACTCAATTCGTCAACAACTGGTCGCCCGCCATTAAAAGCTTTTCTTGTGAGATGTATCAAATTATAGAATGAGATGTATTGATAGTAGGGATGTAATATAAAAATATAAACTGCTGAAAGCATTTCCAAAAATATTCTCGGCTATGGATTATGATATACAGTATATTCAGGTTGCACAACCCCGATAATATACCAAATCCCCTAACTAAACATGGGAAAATTAATTTTGGGGTGGCAAAAACAAATTAGGTGAAGACTACTATAGATACGCATATCCGAAAATTTATTGGGTTTTCTCTGCAGACTACTTACCAAACAGTCAAACAAACAAACTAGCACATATTTGAATGAAAACCGTTACATTCATTATCCCAGAGTATATAAATACAGCACCAACTAAAATACCAAATATTCATCTACATTTCGTTTCAAGAGGAAAGAAAGTTTGGCCGAAAGCGAGAGAGATGCTTGTGACAAAAGTAGCCACCCTTGAGAAGCACTTTGGAAGCACCCATATGTTTCGGCTTCTAATTTTGCTACTAATTGCTGTGCAAATGGCCTTCGGTGGCCAACGTGTGAGGTTCTTGCCCGGTTACGAAGGCGAGCTTCCCTTCAAACTTGAAACCGGGTATGCATTTTTAAGGATTTTGCACATTCTTACCGTTTCCATGAATTAGTTATGATAATTGATGTGCAATTTTCTTATCTAACTGTTAAATCTTATATGAACAGACATAATATATTATTTATTAATTTTAACATAATCCTCACTTGTGGCAAATTTTCGAGCTAGCAACCACAAATTTAGTATCAAATTGGTTGAATTGCTTCACTGTCCAGTGCTTGAAATTTCAATATGTCAAGTTAGTTAATATTAAGTTAACAATTTCTATTAAAACTTGGAGATGGTAATACGGCAAACCACCGACGTGTATGTACAATGTATGTGTATATTAATATGTATGTATATTATTAGTGTTTATATTATTTTACACTACTGACTCTCACGTGAATTCAATTTTTTTAAGAAGACTGAACATATGCAATTTTTTGTTTGGTGGTCCATTTATTTCTTTTTGTCTTTTTGTAGATGCTCTTTTTTTCTTTTTTTTTTTAAGTGCTATTAATGTGGAGAACGAAACCTAGGATTCCTTTTTTCCTGAGCTTAGATGCTTTTTTAAGTTACGTTTGCACTAAAAACTCAAAATACTCGAAATAGTAGCATAACAATTTTTTATTTTTTATATTATTCTCCAATGTTTTTATAATCTTTTCTTCCCAACAAAAACTATGGATAATGTGAAATTCCGAATAAAAGGACCTATTAATAACTATATAAGCAGCTAGTCACGGGCCCACCTAATTGTAAGTGTAAAAAAAATGCTACATTAATTCAAAATTTTTATCCGATTCTTTTACCCGCTGAAGGAGAATATTTAAATCTAATTTGTTTTTAGTTATATTGTATTAATAACTTGAATTAAGATTTTCTTACCACATCAGCGGGTAAGAAAATAGAGTAAAAATTTTGAGTATGTGTAGCATTGCTTGTCACGCCCAAATTTAAAAAAAAAACCTAGGGTTAGTATTTTTCCTTTTTAAAGAAAAAAAAATATAGATATTTGGAAAAATAAAAAGAACAGGAAAGCCATATTAAACCATTACTTCCGCCAATCTCATCTAGAGCAAAAAATATCAGAGTGCGCCAAATCAAAGTATATTATAGCTTGCCAATGTATAATAACAATAATAAAAGTAAACTCCTCGTTTACATTACACACAATAGCGAAATATTTGCACAATTAGTACATACTACTCATTTATTCTAACCTGATACATAACACCGCGTAAGGCAACAACAAATAGTAATACGCAAAAGATACATCATCATCAACAACATCTAGTACAATATCGTCTAAGTCTTGTATAATAATAGCAATATGTATAAGGCTACAAAATATAATAAAAAGTAAAACTTCACAAA
>MKEJ01022147.1:0-10095 GCA_001753735.1 Embelia ribes | reverse complement strand
AAAATTTTATATAGATTAAGTCTAACGGGTGTTTATAACTCAATTGCATATAATGGTGGACCTAAAATTTCTAATCTGGGAGGATGAAGTCCAATTACTTATAAATGAATTCTGAAGTATAAAATTTAGGGGTGACCATGATCTATGCATACACATTATTGAATGTTCATATTCTACCGCACCGTCGATGACCAAAAACACCATAAATCAGTGTATTTATTTGGAGCCCTATATTTTAAATCTTGCACTCTTTAACGTGGGAGCCAACTCTTTGTCCTTTGTTGTTATTGTTTTCTCATAGTTATTATTCATTTTCTTTAACATAATAAAACCTCGACTTCTTCCTATATGAACAAACATGTTTGAATTAAGTTCTTTAATAGAGGTTCCGTCATATTTATTTTTTATGTTTTCCAAAACACCCTTTACTTGCTCAACTCAAGCATGAAACTCTTTAGGATATAACTAAAAAATAGATCTTTAGAGAAGTCATATCACATTTTTTTCTTCAAAAATTGTCATTCACTTCCTTAAGGCATGGTATAACTATCTCCAAAGTGAAACCATGCCACATTTTTTAGAGTGTATGAATAACATAGAACCTGGTAGAGAAGGGTCACACACTCCCAATGAGATTAATGTAATATCAAATTTAGGATGTTGAAGATGTTGAGGATCCGATGACGTTGTTGGACTTGATTATTGACCGAGGTATCATGCTAACTTTTGAGAGTTGTCTGTGTTCCCAATGTTCTGAGGTGTATCTAAAAGCTTGAGCAATGGATACCCACAGAGACTCTGACGCTTGAGTAAGAATTCGGAAGTCAAGGGAAAAATAAAATGTACTAAATGTAGTATTTAATTGAATATTAGAGAGGTGAGATTGTCCCTTTTTTCAGCTAATAAATGACAGTGTTTATAATACACTATATCTATGGGCTGTATGGACAACTGTCAAGAAGTTCCAAGATTGGTCTCTAAATTCCCTTTCTTATCCAAGCTCATAGCCAAAAGATCAAGAAGATTACGAGGTTGGTTCTTAGATTTCCTTTCTTATTCAGGCGCATGGCCAAGAGATAAGGAATTTTCCCAATTGGCCCCCAAGTATATGGCTAGCACATTTATGTATTCATTAACTTCTCTAACTACCTTGAACTCAAATCTATAAGAGTTCCAATGGAGTTTTTGTTTTAGTACGTTTCGAGAAATTTGGTGCCCACATTTTGCTTTGTGTTTTTTCATGCAACGTTGGTCGAAGAATTTCGCCAATGAACTTTGACATTCACGTATCTTTTAGGAAAATGACCTTTCTTATTTTAGTGTTATACGTACAATTTTGGCAATTATTGCTTCAATATTAGGAGTATGTTTGGGTGGATCGGATCCTCTTAATATTATCTTGGTAAACGTGCTCTTCCCATGTTACACGTGTTTGAATTTGATAAGACAACTTGAGGTCTTTTAATTATTTCTTAACTAACTTAAGCTTTCGATAGTTGTAGAATTCCAAGAGATGGTATACTAAATGATGATAAGGTCATTGAATTATCACTTCGCAGTTCTTGAAAGGTATTTTTTTTATGATGGTGGTAATTAAAGCCAATCTTTTCACCTTCCTTCATCGTCATATCAATAGAATGTCCTATAAGTCTCATTTTTCCAGAGAATTCTTAGAGAGAGGGATAGTCTAAATTCTCCTTTGTATCCCAACATATTATTTTAGCAAATTTGGATTACAGTTCAGATTCTAGCGATAGCTTATGTGTGAGCAATTTCGACCCTTATTGGGAGGGCCTGATGATGGACCTCTAAGAAATGGTGGAAGGGTTGGAGGCAGAACTGACTGATAAATACCGACTAATAGCCAACCTTGAGGAGGAGGTGAACAAGTTGATGTCAGCTCATCAGGATGGGCCCCCCACTTTTAGATGGTGATAGAGATTGGAGGGCTTCAACTTCATAATGCAGAGCTTCAAGCTAGGGTTGCTAAGCTTGAGGCTGTGACGGAGACTTTGAGTTTGGAGAATGTAGAGCTTTGGATGACTGCTATGCTGGGAGGGCCCCAAAAGAGTGAAGAGTTTCAGACGAGGAAGAGTACCCAAGGGGCTAATATTACAGTGTTAAATTTTAGAAAGAGTGTTCTTAGCACGAGTATGTTCTTTGTTCCCCTTGCAATTTTGTAATGTAAATATTAGCCTTTCGGACCAAAAAATGTACTCTTTCTTGATGTAAATGAAATTATTTCTTCTTGTTCCAATATTTGTGTACTTGTCTTTTGTTTCAAATAAAATTTATGCGTTTTCATTTACCTTTGGGGGTTATATTGTACTTCTCCCAAACTACTGACCATGAAGACTAAGGTTTAGCGTAGTTATCCAGTGGTTTGTGGCTTCTTAGTATTGTTCTGGGCTTGCAATTTTACTTATGAGAATATACAATTGATATTAGATATGGGTGATGCCATATGTCCCTCTTAAATCGTGGTTGACATGCTGAAATGTAATTGCATACATATCATTCTCCTATTGGCTCCACTAGGCTGTGTGGCAAATAAACTATCACTCCTTTGTACCTTCTGTACGTACCCCGTCATGCGAATTTTTAGGAGATAGTGGGATAATGGCATTTTGAATTTTGCACCCATTTGTCTTCTTTATATAGCATGAGTGGTTGTAAAATTTATTTTCATTCTTACTTTAAAAAATTTTTAATTCTGAGAGCTTTTCTCTCTAGAGTAGAAATCTCTTCCTCTTTTCTGTTTTGTTTAAGGAAATTCTTTCATACTACTACTTTAAGTTTGTAAGTTGTTCTAGTATTGGGCATAGGTGTTGCTAAAGAGACTACAGTAGTAAAGCCAAGCTTTCCAATATGGGCATCTCTAAAATTGATGGCGAGGTTTAACCATGAATCCATCACATACAGATTTTCAATGGGGATTAATGTTCAAATTCGCATATACAAGACCAAGAAGAAGGCTAAAGTTTGTCTCCCAAATAGAAGGGATGAGATTGCCATTCTCTATCCTATTTGATATCTAGAGCTTTGTAATTACCTCTGCCTCCATTGGTGGTGAAGTTTTCAAACGTGTTTGGGATCGTGCTTTCCTAGCTACCTCTAAACTTTATTAGGATATTTAGAGGTTTGGAGCTCTCGACTGAAGCTATAGGGGTAACACTATGGCTTTTGGAGTTGATGTATTGCTACTTCATCCATAGGTATTGTGATAGGTAGTACCTATGCCCAAAGAGGCCAGATTAGCTGGTATACTCCTTCCTTTCATCCAACGAGGGAGGGATGATTACTAGATGTTTTTCTTGAGTAGTTAGGCCTCAAAATAAGAGAAGAAATCCATCTGAAGAGTCATTGGCTAGAGAAGAAAACTACATTTCCTGCTTCTTTTTTAGATAGCATGAAAGAGGTTGAGAAGGTCTTTATCTAGTGGGGGCCTAATGGAGATGATGTTTATGCCTGCTATCCTCACTAGGTTTTTTGTGCAAATTTTTATTTTACTATTCTAAAGAAGAACATGCAAGGGAAGGCTAAGGAGTCGAGCATGGCATCAGTAGCTGTTGATGATGTGGCTTTTTCAAAATGAAAGAAGAGTAAGTGCCCTTCCTTGAGCGCATCGACCTCGAAAAAATGGAGAAGGACCATAGGCAAAAGGGGAAACACTTTATTAATGTTGTTACTGTGTGGCTACTAGGCCTGAGGCGCAAATCCGAGTTGGTGTGGCTATTTCAGTGGCATAGGTAATACAAGCGCCTCACCTAAAACATTATGGTTCCGCGGAAAGATAAAGTAGAATTTGCAGCTCCCTTAGGTGGTGATCCTGTCTTCGGTCCTGTCTTTTTAATATTTTATGAGGAGGAAGAGGGCAAAGATGAGGAGGGCAAAGATGAGGAGGAAAATACCAAGTGTTTGATAACACCTGGTTATAAATATTTCGCTACTATGGAGGCCAAAGATATGGATGAGGGAAACTCGTCTTTGGAGGGAACATAGGAGGAAAATATCCATACAACATACCTTATAGAAAAGCTTGCTTTTAGTTATTGTTAAAGTTTGATGGTTAAAAGGTCTTCCATGAATTAAGAAAGGCTCATCTGAGAAGAATCCGGGCATGAGCAATAGGGGGCTCAATGTTCTAGCGTAAAAAACCGTGGACCATGTTTATGAGTAAAGATTTATATTTTTTCAAGTCCCTATGCTCGTTTATAATATTTTCTGTTCTTGTCTAGACTAAGGTAGGGATGGAAATTATCCTAACCCATTACAGGGTTGAATTCTCCGATCTAGAGCAAGAACTAGTCAGGCTCTAGCTGAGGTCTAGGAGAAGTTAGACCATCAGGCTGAAAAGATCACCCACTTCAAGGAGGAGTTGGCCCAGATGGAGGCCAACCATTTTGCCGAGATACCCTCTGTAACTTTTAAGTAGAATGACTAAGCTATTGTCATTCATGATATAACTATGGCTGCCAAGAAGGCAGCTGTCACTAAGAGGGAAGTAGTAATGGCTGAGAAAGAAGTTGTGATAACTCAGAAAGTGGTCATCTAAGTTTACAAGGATAGCCTCTAGAAAATGGCGACTTCAGATGGTGCAAATTGGAGGAAGTTGTGTAATAGGCATAATGGTTTTGGAAAGGTCTGGAGCTTGCGCAAGTTCCTAGGTTGGTCCCCTTTGGTACTAACGCTCACTCTCCTTTGGTAAGCTAGAGTACACTAAAAGCATTGCATTTGGTTACAAAGCTCATATCAAATCTAAGAGCGAAAATGTTGGGGGGAGTTTCAAGTGTCTTGTCCACTCCCCAAGGTCTTTATTCTTCTTCCACTTCGAGCAACATCCCCATCCTCCTAAGGTAAATCTAATAGATCAGGCATGATTTTGGGATTTTCATTCTTCTTTTGTTGTTAGTTGGCTAGGTAGGGTTTTTGTTTGGATAGTTTGTGATATAATCTTAAGTTTTCATTTAGATGATATCTGCCATCTTCATAATTTCAATTATCTTTTTGTTAATGGGAAAACATATTCATTTTAACCCTTGTCTTTATTATGTGTGTCTCTTATTTTTTCTGAATGTATAAGAATATTTTTTTCCTATAGGATTGAGGCCACTCCTCTGCTCTCAATTCACCATTCCGAGCTAAAGATTTACTTGACCTGGGCGAGGGACGGGTTGGGGAATTTTGTGTTTAACTGATAAAGCTAGTGATCTAAGTTCTCCTTAATCTATCAGGTCCTAACCATGGTTTATCCTCAGGGGTGCTTTTAAGCTTTGTTGAGATAGTTGAAACCTCATATAAAGACTTCTTTTCTGAATTGTGCCCATTAATTCCGAGAAATAGGGAGTTTAGGAAATTTCTTTGTGATGTGGAGCTGAACATTTTCAAGATTGAGCGCATTGTAACATAGTTCAAAGGAGAATAATTTCTGAAGAAGTTTGAGAAAATAAATACCAAGTTAGATGAACACCATTATAAATTAGAACAAGGTCAACATCTGGCAAAAAAATCTTTAGAGAAGAAGGCTACGACAGACCATAAGATTGAGTTATTATAAAAGGAGATTGACAAGTTATGCGTGGAAATAGATAAACCTCATGACTCATCTCATCCCTTTACCATTTCTCCACTACTTCAGTATAATAGGTCGATAACTACTATACAAAATGGGGTTGCCTTCATAACCACTCTCGAGAAAGTTTAGTAGACCCAAAGGATACTATGTACTTTTCCAACCCACGTCTTTTTCCCCTATTTTAGCTGCTTTTTGATCCTATCTAGAATTTTTTGTTCAAATTTCTGGCATGTCTATTGCTTTGGAGGTATGATGGGATGAGTAGAAATTTTTGATCTTGTTGTCGTTGCAGAAATCTTGTGTGAACTTGCCATCAAAATTGGTTCAGCTATTGACCCCAAGTTCCCTAGTTACTTTTAAGCCAAATATAATGGCTTCATATTCTACTTCATTCTTTGTTGCTGCAAATCCTAACCTACCAGATCATTCAATAATATTTCCCAAGGGATCAATCAATACTACCTTAATGCCTGAACCATTCTTGTTGTCTTTTCTTCTACAAATAGCCCCTATATTCCTTCACACGAGTGTATATAAGCCTGCTATTTAGACCATTCTTCTTAGAATAGTGTCGCACTTATTGCATTCTTGGAAACAACATGATATACCATGATGACATCATCTTCTCAGTGTATCATTAGTTTGGGAGCTAGATGGAGATATGTCTTCAATGTTTCAAATTCTTAGTTGAATTGTTTTGTTCATTCAAACTTCTTTCCTTTCTTCATAGCAGTGAATAACACCTTACACTTATTTGCAAACCTAATGATAAAACGATTTAAGGCTATTACTATCCTGGCAAGCCTCTATACTTCTTTCACTTTGGTGGGCACTTGGAGGTTAATCAAAGCATTAGTTGGTGAGGAGTTGGCTTCAATGCCCCTATGTCGTACAATGACCCCGAGAAATTTTCATGCAACAACCCCAAAGCCGCATTTGAATGCATTCAACTTTAGTATGTAACTTTTAAAGGTCTGGAATATGCCTTCAAGTTTGCCTATGTGGTCAAATATTTCCTTGCTAATTACAACCATGTCATCAATGTAGACCCTATATTTTTTTTTCTCATTTTTGGTGCACATATCTTGGTTATGGCACCCTGGTAGGTCGATTCTATGTTTTCAACCTATAGGGCTTCACGTTATAGTAGTAATTTCACAAAAATCCTTTGAAATATGTGTACTCTTGGTGAGGTTTGTACATGGGTAATTTATATATAATCTTGAGTATGTGTCATAGAAGCTCATCCTTTATGCGGTCGCTATAGCATCAACAAGCTGATTAATTTTTGGTAATGGGAACGGGTCTTTCGGATAAGCTTTGTTTATATCAGTATAATCCATGCATATTCTCCATTTTCCATTCTTCCTTAGTACTACCACTACGTTGGCCAATAATAATATATTTCTCTTATTGCGGAGGCTGATAGTGGATTTTGAACTTCTTTAATAATTATATCCTGATGTTCTTTTTTATAGGCTTAGTTCTCTATCAGATTGTTCGGAAATTTAGGTTCATGTGTAATTTGTGGCATGCTACAATAAGGTTAAGCCCTGGAATTTTGTACGATGTCAAGGCAAAATTTTTAATATTCTATAAAAGGAAATCCAACAGCATGTCGACTTTGGCTTCTTTGTCAACTCCTCTCCTAAAAGGAAGTAGTGTTTTTCGTCTTTTCATGGGATTTGACTCTTTATTACCTCTTCTTTCACTTTTTCACATGGATGAATACTAAGTTATTCGGGCTATTTCCCTATCAAGGGCTCTTTTGGGGGAATTGTTTTTACATCTCAGGATATAGGTGTGGAAAGGCTAGAGGTTTGGCATTGGTAGAGACACAAATTTGAATAGTAGCTTTTTATCGCGCTAGTTCCTGTACCTTATTTCTATGCCTCTAGAAATGGGAAATTAGAATTTCCAATAGAGGGTAGAAGTTGTCATGTTGATGTTGTAGAGCCAAGGTTTTCCTAAAAACCCATTAAAGAAGAAGACATATAAAACATTGTGAACTCTACCAATGTCTTTGTAGTTCCGGTAAAGATTGTGAGCCAAATCGGATCGGGGAAAAAGGATAGGTAAGATTTAAAGATGTGTAATTTTGATAGCATATGTGCAAACATAATATTGGCAGAGCTCCCTTTATCGACTAGGAATTGATATACGAAGACAATTCAGTATAAGGTAGCGACAATGATGAGTGCATCGTTATACAAAAGGCTGACCTCTTCCATATCGACTTTGGTAAATGTGATAGGTTATGGTGGCACATATTGTCATTTTGATGAGAAACCTTATCAAACTCAATGAAATTGACATAGTTGTGAAACTTTATTCTTCGAACGAAAGTCGATCACGAATCGGGTAAAGTTTGTAAGAGCTGAAAAGTGTGAAAGGTCGAGATCTCGGTTAGGGGTAGGGCTGATAGATTTTAGGAGGAGGTGGTGATGCACTTTGGTTTACTTTATATTTTTTGAGCAGCCCTCAGCTTGGTCATATCTTCCATTGCTACTGGAGGCTCTGGTATTTTATGGTGGTATGGCCGTAATCCCAATTATTGTAGCCAAACTTCTCCTTATCTTGTTGTTCGAGTAGGATGTTAGATTTTTTAGGAGGGGTAACCCAGTCATTATGCTTGATCTCATGGAAGATCTCGTAATTTAGTTTATTAAAGTTGAATAATGGAGCGAGAACCCAACATGCTCAACATTCTCCAAACCTATTGTTTCTCTTGTTAGTAGTTCTAACATTTATGACCTCTTTCCTATTTTTACATACTTAGGAGCATTGTTTTGCTATGCTTTGTCATCTCAGGTATACTTGTCAAGTCGGTAGAATAGTTTGGCCATTGTTTTGGTAGGCTTTGAATGGAATTTGACTTATGCCTTATCTTGTGAGGTCAAATAGCCATTAATACATCCTACGGTAAATACATCTTGACACTTATTTCAGTCGATGGAGTTGTACATGTTGCAAAAGCTGATGATGAATTAATGAAAGCTTTCGTTAGCTCCATTATTCATCTGTATGAGAGATTAGTGTCCAACTAAAATTTGAAGTTGATTGAAGATTTGTTAAGGAACTTTACCATCATCAAGGACCAAGATTGGATTGATCTTGATTGTTTTTTAACCAACCATTTCACCATAACTCTCCATATATTGGTGGGAACATTTTGCATATGAAATTTTCTTTGGAGTACCAGGAGAACATCTATTGTCCTTATTGTAGAAGGTATGAACAAGGGTTTGTTACCCCATCATACAAGGGTTCCGAGGACTTGATTCGGCTGAGATCTTAACACTCAGAAGGGATTGAGTTATTTCTCCAATAATTTCCTCATATATAGAGGTTCGTGGTTGGTGTGGATATCTATACTATTCTCCTTGTTCATCACCCATTTCATAAAAGTTATAACTAGGATTTCGTCTATGTGGGCGTGCTTGCGGTCAGATCGTGCCCGACTAACTTTAGTACCAAAATGTGGCCTTGTCCAGTCAAAATTTTTGGCTCAAGTCTGGATTTGTTTGAGTTGAGTTTTAATATGTCCTCTAGAATTGTTTAAAGGCTTGATTTGTAAAAAAAAAAAGACCATTTGTTTGAGGGTTCTGGCTGGATTACAAGTGTTTTTTAAATGGGGCCTGAGGCCCCCGAGTGGCGATGGAGGTTGGACTGAAGGAACTTGAGTTGGGTTCTAAACCTAGGGATCAATGTTTATGGTTGGTTTATTAAGTATCCGTATTATCGAAGAGTGAGGGAGGTCCACTTCTATAGGTGACTAGTATGTTAAAGTAGTTGTTGGTTGTTTCTTGCCTAGTTCAAAAATCTCACAGGTGGTTAGGGCAACTTGGACTACACTTTGAGCTCCCAAGGCATAGCTCTTGGAAGGTTTTCTTGTTCTTGAGGTTCAATGGGACAGTAGGTGGAGGGGATGGAACCATCAGGGGAGAAAACCTGCTTGGTCTTAAGGTATATATATCATCCAGTAGACGAATCATGTCGCGAAGTGCTACCTTGGGCCTTACAGCCAAAGAAAATGATCTTATTGATTGGGGATTTTGACTTGTTGAATATCATAGCACGAAAGGGTGCTCAGAAATTTAAATGCTAGTGTTTTGTAATTAGTTCCCACAATGGATCCAGTCAAAGAGGGTATGTGTAACGTCCCAAAAATCCAAATGAATTTTTTGCGAAGTTGAATTATTATAGTTATTTATTTTCTTTCATTATATTCATAATCGTTGTTCATCTTTTAATGTTGAAATGTCACATTTGTAGACACTATATGTCCCTCATAGTAGTGGATTATCATTCTCGTGGACTTGTGGTATTGCATTCAAAGCCGTATTAAAGTTGTTGTTTGTCGTTGCACAGTTTTGAAGTGGCATTGTCTTGTGACATTATTAGTATAGTATATATACACTTGATACTTAGGGGAAAAAAATATGTTGTAAGTAAATAATAGTAGCATTTATATTGTAGTATTTATAGCAGAGCTTGTGTATTGCTTTTTTTTTTTTTTT
>MKEJ01022143.1:0-12459 GCA_001753735.1 Embelia ribes | reverse complement strand
TTATTATGATTTAGTTCTTTGAACACCCCCCCACCCCCCAACCAATTTATAGGAATTGATTTTCCAGGTTTCTTATGGTTGTCATGTTTTGATTTTTCAGTTTTCTTATGATTTGGTTGTTAAATTATCTTAAGAGAGAGTTTCTTTTAGTTTGCATATACAGGAACTAATCTATGAAAAAACACATAACAATAAGAATTCGCTAACAGAAATGAAAAACACAAACAATATATATAATAATAGAATTTTTATCTTCATAATTTTTTTTATGTATGTATCTCCACTAATTTTCTGTAATTAAGCGTATATATAAATAATGATTATGAAACATGGTAGGGGAGAGTTTTCTTTTCCAGCTCCGTGGGAAAAAAAAACAAACAATAAGAATAAATTTGCTAAAAAAAAAAAGACAATATGATGAAAATTTGGATTCTTACTCTATAACTTTTTAACTATTTTTTAATTTTCTTATATTTTGAGTTTTTTAATATTTTGGTTATAAATTTTGATTTCCAGTTTTGTTATGATTTAGTTTTTTGGGAAAAAAACACAAGTAACATGATTTGATTTTTCAGTTTTCTTATGATTTTATTTTATAAGTTATGATATGTTTTGAATTTTTGATATTTCTTATAATTTGGTTGTAAAATTGTGTTAAAGATTTTTCTTTTCCAGTTTATATATGCATAAACTACTCTACGGAATAAACATAAATAATAGGAATAAATTTGCTAGTGGAAAATAAAACCACAAACAATAGATAGAATAATTGAATTCTTTTCTCCATAAATTTTATTTCTTTTTACTATGTATATATCTCTTCCACTTTTCTATAATTTTGTGTATATATGTAAATAGTGATAATGAAATATGGTATAAGAGAGATTTTAGGAGATTTGTTATATCCTATGACCAATATCATAGTTATTTTATATTCCTTTTTTATCAACCATTATATCTTTTTATAGTCAAAGAAATCTGACCATTAAAAATCTACGGGGTAAAATATTATGAATCAGGCATAGTTTTTATACATATTAGAATGCAATCCGCGTTATGCATTGGTTGTATGTATTATGTTCTTTTTTATATTATATTATATTAATTTTAATTATTTTATTAAATTCGTTTTGATAATTTGTTTTCTGATATGACATCTTTTTGTATTTCTTCTTTTTTCAGTTATTTATATATTTATATATAAAAGATCAATTGATAGGATTTATGCTCTAATAATATTTTTACGAAATTTAATTTTTATTTCAGTTAATTTTAAGTAGGTGAAAATCTTAGTATGAAAAATAGTTTAAAAAATTAAAGCTGATTGCGATAATATTTTAGAAATTTATGGAGAATCTTAAATTGATAGAAATCAATTTATAAAAATATTTATTTAATAATAATATTTTGATTCTTAAATATAATTTTAGTAATTTCTATTATGATAAGCTATTTTGCAATTATATAATATATATATATATAAATAAATGTTGTGCATGATCTTATATTAAATTTAGTTTTACAAATTTCTATTATGGTAACTTGATATATGTATATAATTTTAATAATTTATGTTATGATAAGTTGATGTATGTGTATATAATCTTGTTAATTTCTATTATGGTATGTTTCATTATTTTAAATCTTAATTTCATCTGACGCATAATTTTAATAATTTTTATTATAATAAATTTTATTTCTTTAAATCCTAATTTCATTTGACACATGTCAATCAATTGTGCGAACAAATATCGCGATTATAGTGAAAGTAGTAGTGACAAACTATGTTGATAAGCTATCTGAATAATAATATTTTGATTCTTAAATATAATTTAGTAATTTCTATTATAATAAGCTATTTTGTAGTTATGCGCACACGTGTGTGCGCACACTCATACACACACACATATATATATTAATGTTGTACATGAGCTTACATTAAATTTAATTTTACTACTTTCTATTATGGTAAATTGATATATATGTATAATTTTATTAATTTCTATTATGGTATGTTTCATTATTTTAAATCACAATTTCATGTTAAACATAATTTTAATAATTTTTATTATGATAAGTTTTATTACTTCAAATCCTAATTTCATGAGATACGTGTCGAGTGAGTAATTGTGCGAACAAATGTTACGATTAGAATGAAAGTAGTGAGCATATGTTAGGCTAAATCACAATAAAATCAAAACAAGGACCAAGTGGAAAATAAAGGCAAAGCATATTCATTGCTCTAAATTCTCTTATAAATACCCCATGGTAATGATACTGGGAGGGTCTACTATTTCTATACATATTTCATATATATATTTTTTATATCCATATTGTATAGTGGGTTGATGTTGGGAACGGACAGTCTGGACAACCCGCGATAATTGAGCTTCTAAGTGTGCTTTGTGTATGCAGCAACGGATAATGTGCGTGCAGGGGAAGATCTCGAGGGCTTTGGTGACACAATCTAAAAATTATATTTGATTTATTTTCAATCTTTCCGAATAGTAATAAAAATCCATACTCTATCAATTTTAGTCTTTGTGATTCTTGTATATAAACTTGATTTGTACTCATTATTCAGTGAAGCAATTATTATTGCCATATTATCAATTTTAGTCTTTAAATTTAATATAAAGATAATCTCAAACCTTTTTATCCTATTGCAATTGTGAAAGTCAAATCACTACGCTGGTGATCCTGACTCCTTCTAACAAACTGATATTGAAATTGGATCAAATAATCTATTATATATTCATTTTAAGCAATTTTTTATCCACCTTTTAAGTTGAACTCGTAATAATGCTTATATTAATTATTACTTAGTTATATTTAAAAGTTGCAAGTTACATGGACATAAGAATTTGGAGAATGCTTCAAATAAAGTAAGTTAACTTTGGGAATGAAGTTTTAACTTTTATCTTTTTTATTTATTTATGATCATTAAAATTATAATTCTTACTATGAACTTAAACTCATTTATAAATGATGAAAATATATAAAGTAACCAATATGTTATTTATTTTGATGTAAGTTAGTCTTTCATGATGTTACACATTGATAGTATCTTCTATAATAAGTATTAAAAGACTTTAAATATGCGCAAAAAGTATAAAATATACTCAATATGTCATTTTTCTTAAATTTTGAGGGCCAAGTTTGTCAATTTTTTAAACTCCGATAATTATTACTGCTGTAAGTAAAACTATAGAGACAAAAAAGAATTATTGTTGAAATTATGAGGACCGTTACTATAATTACTCCTAGCAATATCTTTTAAAATAGGATATTTTGATAAATGGTAATATATATGTTTTGTTAAATACATTATTATCCTTTTTGGTTCAAATTATTAACTAAAATAGTTGTAATTTTCAGATTATAAAATAGAGAAAATTTAGAGGTTTTTCACACTTTTACAATAGAGTTAGATATGTTTAATAGCTTTCATTTAATCTAAATATATTTAGGTACTTACATATATTGTAACTTCATGTTATTAACTTTTTATAGGAATGAATAAAATTTTCAATTTTTATAATTGAAGAAAACTATATTTATCACACTTATCATTAGCCCATATGCTAATTTTTTTTACTTTTTTATAGCTTTTACAAAATGCATTACTTTTATTGTTTTGGATAATATTTGAAATTGGTTATTGAAGTGAAAACAATTTTTTAGATTCTTCTTCTATACTGCAAATTAATGACTAATTCCTATTTGAAATAATAGAGATATTAGTACATGTTATACAATTTGAATCAATTACTATGTTTCATTAATATTTTAAGAATCTTATAAAATGTAAAATTAGGAACTTTTATAATTGGAATTGAATTAATAATTTTCACGCTTATTTCTAGTAGAGCGAATAGATAGATAAGTTTGTGGTATATATATATATGTGAAAAACGATTTTTTATTTTTTCAAAATAAAGAATGTGTCTATTTATAAGTATAAAATAGTGTATATGAAAGGGCGTAGGAGATGATAAGTTTTCAATTAGGCATAATTGGGGCTTTGACTTCGGTTAATAGTAATTAGTTTTTACGTACTAAATTAATTAAATTAAAATTGAGAAATAACTTATGCATATCATTAACATTAGCAATGATTATCTTAAATAAAATAATTATCTTTGATGAGTAAAGTTAATGTACTGTTATAATTTTTTGAATTAAATTTTTCGAAAAAGCAGAGAAACATGAGATGGAATAGAATCAATGTGAATTTTTTACAAAACCAAATTTATATGTGTATTTTATATTTTAATTTTTTTTCAGGCCTGAGATATTTTTTATAGTGTTAGAAATCCAGCCATGAAGAAATTTTAGAAAATAATTAATGTGAAGTTTTTAGATAACCAAATTCATGTTTGTATTTTAATTTCAATTTTTTCTCAGCCCTAGGATATTTTCTATAGTTCTAGAAATCTGGCCATGAAAAAATTTCTCCTCTTTTTTTTTTTTTATTGTCAAATTTTGGATTTTTATGGTCAATATGATATATGTGTGTGTGTGTGAGAGAGATATTTATGATGTTTTTTTTTTCTTTTTCTTTTTTTTGTTATCAACCCTTGGGTTTTTTTTTTTACTATATTATATTTATTATTTTGTAATTTTTGTTTCCTTTTTCTTGTCAAATCTTGGATTTATTTATAGTTAAATATATGATATGATATAATAGATGTATACTATATTTATTTATTTATTCCTTTGGTCTTTTTATAATCAATGAAATCCGATCATAAAAAGATACACGTGGCATCATATCATTAATTAAGCATAACTTTTATATATATAATAGATATAAATTAAAATAGATTCTATATTTTGGGAAATTTGGATAAGCCATAAATAATGTAACTAAAATCCCGAGTCCGAACCAAAAATATTCAAATACCCGAAAGTTTTAAATTTTTTAAAACCTAAACTTAACCGAACTAATTTTCAAATGATTCGGTTCAGTTGTTGAGTTCGATTTTCTGGTAACCAGATTATTAGGTCAACCACAATCCACAATATGATTTTCTTGAATTTTGAATATGATTTTCTTAAATTGTTTGCAAAATTCGAAGACGGTCAAACAACTTGAATTACATGTAAAATTTTATTATATTATTTTTTCTCGGGCGCAATGGAGTATCAAATCCTTGATTTGACGATAATGATTATACCAAAATAGTCATCTAACATTTCTAGAAATTGTATCACACAATTTTAAACAATAGATGTAAAATTTAATATACGTAATTATAAAATTATTTTTGATTTTTTTTTTATATAATTTATCTTTTTAAGGATGTAAAATATTGACTCATCATTAGGCTTCTATTTTGAGGGTAAGGCACTCTCAATCCATTGATTATATATTGTATCTATACTTGAATATTGATTATATATATGGTACCTATACTTGAATCTACACATTTATCCCTACAACTATGAGCACCTCCTATACGGACAATACGGACCCAACAGAGGATTTTAATTAGGTCAGGGACTTGTAGAATTTTGTTTGGAGAGTTGTATTTGTAATAACTAAAAACACTAAACAATTATTGAAAGCCCAATGATTTTGATATTAATGTAACATAATCACTTATGAAGCATGTTGGATTGATGTGGACTAACTAATTAATCAAGTTGTAATTTTTATTTTGAGTGGAATGTACTTCAAATCTACTTAAATGGACACACCTGATTAGATGGACTAGATTTAGGGTTTATTTAGTAGCAGCTAATAATTTTCGATCTTTTAGCTTTTTTTGTTTAAAAAAGTTGGGTAATATTTATTTTTTCCAGCTTTTTATAAGCTAATTTATTTGCAATTTTGACCTAAATATATTAGAAGTTTCAAACTGAATACATCCATTTTATTTTTCTTAATAAAAAATAAATTAGCGTATTAAATAAACTCTAGTCGTATGTTTGGATGAGAATTGCTTGAAGATGATCAAATTTGTAAGATTGAAGTGTAACCATAAAGATTGAAAATAAATTTAAACATTTACAATACACCAATAGCAATATGGGCCTCATAAGATTTTTAAGCATCAAAATTGGACATGTAGCCTTGGCCACATGGTCTGTCAACTCTCATATAACTTTGCCTAAATTTGAAAATAAATCTTAAAACCGTACTTAGCCCCTGTAGTGTGATCATGTCATGTTGAAAACTAATAATGTAATGGAATTGGGCTACAGGTTTGTTTCGAAAAAATATCAAATAATGGAATCAATTGGGCTACATGTTATTTACATAATTAGTAGAATATGAAACGATAGAAGAACCTTATTTCATATTTCATATTTCTTGTTTAAAGATATTATAATAAAAGTTTACTGCAAAAAAGGGCTAAATATTGTGAAGTATATCTGTATTCTACAAGATGAATAAAAACACAAGTATTTTCTATTTAGTTCCAAATCAATTCGAAAAATGATTTTCTTTTTTTCGATTTGTATTAAACCACAATAATTAACTATTTACTAACTAGGATTATTTAGCATGAATTATTTCAAATATTTAGTTGTTATTGGTTTTATATTAAGAATCATTCGAGCTGTAAAGTTATGTTTCTAGTTTTCAACCAATGCAAATCAAATTGATCTCTCTTGCATATATTATTATTATTTTTTAATTTTTTTTGAAAGGAATTTCTATTGCATCGTGGATATCAAAACATTGATAACTCAATAAAATTAGTGTTTCTGGAATTGGAATTCTCTTACAGAAAATGGACCAAAAGTTTGTCAAAAATTATAGAAAGATCCAAATCCAAGCCGATTAGTGAAAATTTAGCTCGGGATTTACCCACCCAATAGGAGAAATTAGCAAAAGAGCCAAAAACCATCAGTGTTGATCAGAGCATTGCTATGTTGAAGAAGAAACCAACTTATTTTTAGCCAAAATTGGCTCCGTTTCGGAAAGAGAGTGACGTTTTTATTTCTCATTAAGGTGTTTGACGCAATAGATAAGGAGTCGGGGATTATAGAGATTACTAAAATCGTGCGTAATATGAGGACGGTTATTACGACCATTATTAATGATTTGCTTATTGTTGAACTTACCACATCAAATAAATATAAGAAATACTTATGCTATATAATTAAGGACAGACACATGATTTTGATCAAGGAGGGCAAATTTTTTATTTACATATATAAAAAAAAAAGTTAGAAAAAATCGGTGTAACAGATCATAAACATCATAGCTTAAAGTTCAACTTATATAACACAATAGAGATTTGTATGCAAGGGAGAACCGATAGGCTATTTTGTAGGGTTGTTCATCGAAACCAAAAACCCGAAATTCGAACAATTTTTTTTTCTGAAATCGAACCCAAACCCGAAATTTTACAAACCCAAACCGAGAAAGGCCGGACCGAACCCAAACCTTCATTAAAAACCATCATTAACCCCAATCCGAACTGTTATTAAAAACCCTTATTATGTCATAATTATATTTTTTAAATTAATATTTAATAATTTCGGATTTTGGGTTCCCGAAATTTTTTAGATTTTAAACCCGAACCATCACTAAAAATTTGGAATCAAATTAAATCGATTCGGTTCGAATTTCGAGTTATCCAAACCGATGCGCACTCCAGTGGACCATGCTCTCTGTCTACCTCATATTTCCATTTTGTCGATATAATATATATATGTGTACATATATACACCTCAAAAGTCAGAATATTCTAATCTGATCCTGATGTGCTGCCTAATCCCTTCTGGGAAATTGATTGGATGTTATTTCTCATTCACAAGTCTCTGGCTACATGAAATATCATTTTCAGAATGGTATCTAAAACCAAATATCTTTATCATGGTCCTCATGATATTCATGTGCTATATTTAACTTCGAACAAAATGAAAGCATGTCCACAGCAAACAATAGAAACGATAGACTTCATATGGTTATATGCATCTCAATATTGCTCGTTGGTTAAAAAGTAATATAATTACGACGGGAAACCACTTGCCTATTTAGGAACTATACTGGATTTCACTAGTCCTAATTTTTGTTTTGCCGTAACTTAGGAACGTTCATTGCACCAGGCGGCTTTACCTGCCCCTACCTGGCGGGGTTCCATGGGCCTACGGGTATGCAGATCTTGTGGGTACGTAAATGTGCAAGTCTGATAAAAAAAAATATGACTCCTACCCGCAACGCAACCCATATATACACAGGGCAGATTGCAATGCAGGTCTACCGACCAAAGAGGTTAATCAACTGGCCTACGAAGTAAGTCGACTAATCTTTTAAAAAATGATATTACTACTTTAATATATAGTAAAAGGGCTTGATTTTTTAAAATTGGGAAAGATTGGTAGATTAACCCAAGATAAATCGACTAACCTTTGAAAACAATGAAATTATTAGGTTTGATTTTTTATAACTTGGGAATATCAATCAGCTTACCTCTATGGTAATTTGACTTACCATAAACTTACCTGCAGGTAATAGATAGCTGGTCAACGAAGCTGATTGCAGATAGTGGATTGCGGATATAATGCTCAGAGCCAAACCCATCCCTCACAGCTGCGGAGGTAATGCAAGCACGGGTCTATTGCGGGGCAAGTAAGAATTTACCAGGCAGATAAAAAATATGGGTATAATGAAGAGCCATACACTATCATCATTGTGGGAAGCATCACTTTTCTGAAAAGTTCCATTGTTTGGGTAACAAAGCAAACAGTGGACGTGCGAGAAGAGCCTAACTCCCCAGGCTATCATTTCCTACAAATGTATGGGATTAAACGAAATCGTTTGCAAGGAATCATAAACCAAACTCAAGATTTACCAAAAGGTAAAAATGAGATAATATTAACAAGAGACATGCCAAACATAGAGCACATGGCATTCATCATGTAAACTTACTAGACTTAGATTGCAAAAACCTGCAGTTCTGTGAACCTGTGATCAATCAACTAAGATTCATAACCAATCATATTTCTTATACTGGCAATTGACAATTGAACTTGATTTGTCGATGAAAAAAGGAAGCAATTTGCATAGAGACCACAAGATATGGAGATCACCAAACTTCACAATGCATATTTTGTTTCCGACAATAGAAAGGAATTGCAGCAAGTGGTACCATAAACATCAACAGATTAAGCAAACCAAGTAACTCAGCAAAGAAAGAAGTATTTTTGTTTCAGAAAAAATAAATATAAAGGAAAAAGTACATACAAGATCAACTCAGCATTCACAACCATCTACAGCAGCAATTGAAGTCGATTTGTCAACACAGAGAACGGTAAAAGAATGAAGATCTACCAATTTTCACAAGTAGTTACACGAGTACAAATCAAATTGTTAGTGTGTCATGCAAAGAAGTCGAACAAATGGTACACATCAACAGATTAAGCAAACCAAGCAGCAACAGTGAAAGTACATACATTGACATTGTCTCCAAACCAAAGAAGAAAAAAATAGAGGACGTACTGAAAAGCTGAGCATTCACAATCTTCGAAATATTCAATTTCGACATTCAACAGGCCCAAGTCATAAAATCATCGCCAGGCTTCTATCCTTTCATTCGTTATTGAGTTTATACGGTTCAAGTTGCTAAGTTCCTTGCTCTTGTCAGTTTGACCTGCTACCAGAAAAACAGATCCTTGCCCTGTCCCAGGACCTTTTGTGAAATTCAACAAGCTTGTTTGGCCTATTAAATCACGTAAACATCTCTCTTCTGACCTGGTTTTATTTCCATCAATCACTTTTCCTTCTTCTCCATTGACGATAGAGTTGACAAGGGTATGAGTTTCGCAATCTTCGAATGACCCCTCAATTGACGTTGTATCGCTTTGAGCATCTCCATCAGTTGGGTTTTCGAGTTTGTTAGAGTCGGAAATGCTTTCAAGAACAGGTTCTCCGGACTCGAAAGAGGACTCAGCTCCGTCGTCTTCTCTGTAAGTGTATTTGACAAGTGGCTGTGAAGGGCTGTGGTGTCCATTTTCATCAGAATACTCTGAAATGTGGCCAAGTTCTATTACGGAATCTTCTCTTTCTCGTAGCACCTTTTCGACAAGTGTCTTCAGAAAGTTCATCACTTGGACCGCATACATCAATGCAGTCAATGGATCAGCCATCTGCAATAGTAAGGAAAGAAATGATCAGATCAGATATCTACAAAATATCAGAAAGGTTTCATTGTATATGGATCTCATTCACACGTTGCTTATGGAACTCAGAAATGAAAATACCTTTTCCAAATATTTAATAGCACTTTAAGTACTTAAGAAAATACCTTTTCCAAGTACTTCATAACCATAAGTACTTAAGAAAAAAACTTCTCCAAGTACTTAAGAAAATACCCTTTCTTAATCTAATTGTTGAATCAACAACCGTTGTCATTGGATTGGTTATAGCCAATAGAGGATATAGATTCACAATTTAGTTTTCATTTCAAAACTAAAGAAAGAAGAGAATATCTACGTGGCTTATGATATATGACTCCTACAAAGGAACTGCAGATTTTATGAGAAGCTCAGATGCAAATTTTGGGGACACAGATAAGAGACAAGATGACGGAAAATTTTGGGAGCCAACTGAAACCACAAGTTTTCACATGTTTTTCTTTTATATGACATCAATTGATTTTATAAAGTATGAGCATACCCGTGTGATTTGACCCAAAAGAAAAATTATCAATATGAAAATAGAAAAAATACTTTGCTTGATTAAGAGAAATATAACACATAAGCCTGAATTACAATACTAAGTAGATAATACAAAATCAGATTGATCAAGGTCTCATATATTCACTTAGTGAAAATCATTGTATATTCATTCAGATCTTTTAACTCACCTGGGTCATGTTTGGGGCAAAAACCATGGCAATGTTGCGTGCATTCATCTTGTTGAGGTGTTCCTGTTGGACAACATCAGCCATCAAGTTTATTGCCCAGTCTAATAGAGCAGCTTCTGTTGGGGGTAGGAGCCTCACAAGACTAGAATAATCCTCCTCGGACTGGCTCTGCATTACCTGCTCCGGTGAAAGAGAGTCCAAAACCCCAATTGGCAATTCTCTAAACCATGCCTGTGTGCATAATAGAACAATGAGGTCAATGTTATTTTAACTAGAAATAAGAAACTATGTTATGCGAGACAAGATCTAGCTCCTCACATATTTATATTTTTTTCTTTTCCACAAACAAAACCTTTTTTTTTCTCAATTTGGATAAAGAATCATTAATTAAAAGACTAACAGTGTAAATCACGCCCTCTAACAGTACCCATCTTGTCTAACTACATCCAGGACTTGAAATGTGGAGGACGAGCAAATCAACAACATTGAAATTTTGAATTATGGCTACCAAAAATTGCAGGAATCCCAAGACCAAAGCTCTAATAACATGATCACTAATTGCTACAGAAGTAATAATGGACCAATATAGCAGATTAAAGTTTCTACCAAATATCAAGACAATTTTTTTCCGTATGATTATTGAGTCAATGAGATTGACCTCATCAAATTTGTTTATAATGAACAAAAGAAGTTATTAGTCTGAACACCACATGGATATAAATAATCCCATCACAAATCTATCTGCGCTTTAACTGCAAACACTAGGCAATACAGCAATCTACATTTTACTCTAAATTTTGATCTATTGGAAACGGACTCAAATTTTCACTCACTAACCAAAAGTGTAATAATCATGGATATTACTCAATAAACTTCTTGGTATCTCGCGATGAAAAATTCATTTCCAATTAATCAGAACATTAAACTACTCTTTCCCCTGCAATCCAAGATAAGAGCTCCCCAACTATGTTAAATGGCTTCTTTGGTATGCATATCCAAAAAAAAAAATAATATAGCAAAGGATCCTACAAATAATTATTAACCACTTAACAAACGATGGTTCATCTACAAATACTGGAATTACATTACATGTCTATGAGCTAGCTTAGTTCTTCGATTGGGAGTTGCTTTTTGTTATCCAGTCACAGTTAACTAAACTTTGGAAAAGAACTGGGAGCACAACCACAAAGCTTGGGTGTAAATGAAACCACTTTTGCGCAACAAAAGCTAAAGGCTCAAGTTGTCACCAGTCTAGCCCCTTGGTCCATATATTCAAAGACATGATTCATTCAATCAGAATTTGGCACATTACCTTGATGGTATGAGGAACAAAATTTAAAATAAGGGCCTCTCTGGTACTATCTTAAAAAATTCAGGACTAAAAAGTTGCACCAAGCCTATTTCACTAGAATTTAGCATGTTTGATTATAATCTTAAGTGAGTTTCACTGTATGCGTGAAAACATAGCTTTAGAAGAAAATGTACTGAAAATACAAAGAATTAATAAAGGAAGTAAGACATCATACAAAGACCATAATCAGAGAAAGAAATATGAAGAAGATATTTAATATACCGATAAATACATTTATGTACATCTCATAAACAAGTGGGCCAAATAGTAATAAAGCCAAAA
>MKEJ01022134.1:0-10147 GCA_001753735.1 Embelia ribes | reverse complement strand
CAAATTGAGTTTAAGGAGACACGAATTTATGTGGTCTCGTCTGAAAATTTTGGTAAAATTCAATTGAAATGTTGTAATTTCTGTGGTCTCGTTAAGATCTAAGCTTATTTCTTTTGGGTTGTGAGATTATCTTACGTTTGATCAAATTCTAGCTTAATTTGGATAATTGGCCTGATCTGATTTTTTGGAATGATTTTAATCTGCAATACAATATACTTTAATTTGTTTCCAAAACTGATGAGTCTGGAATATTATCACATAAACATTTATGCCAAGATCTGTACCTATTTTATAATTACATGTATCATCAGATCATATATCAGAGGGAGGAGAAAGAAAATGAGTGAGCTAATACAACAAGCTAGCTCATCCAAGGGCTTTTAAGTCTTTAACAGGAAAAGTAAACTATTAGGATTGACTGTAATTTCTGATACCTCTGAACGAGCTAAGCTTGCATGATGGAAAAGTGTAATTTACCCTTATTTTTATGAGTGGAAAAAATAATCATTATTATTTTAAGTGCAAATTGGCACAAATTAAGGTGTTAAACAAGTTGTTAAATATTAATTAATGTCAACAAATTAAATCAAAGTAAGGAAGAGAACTTGTCTTAGGGATAACTTGTTAAGATTGAATAAGTTTGTAGGGCGTGATATCTGCTTTCATTCAGTTGGGTGCATTTTTAGTTTCTTGAGTAGAATTTGGTGTCTGATGTACTAGAATTAGGATTTAAGCCAACTATTTTAGAGTTAGGATGATATTTACTTTCATTTTGATGGGTGCTTTTTCTTGAGAAGAAAGTTGGTGTATATGTTATGAATAAGGGGTGCTTAATTAACTCCCAAATCTATTTACTTTTAGCTGCTGGGTACTTTCATTTAGATGGGTGATTTTTTCTTAGAAGCATATATAAATTGGGGGTGCTTAACTCCTATAATCCTTAAGTTACCAATGATTAATGGGTAAGAGTCGATTTCACTTGAGTTATATAAGAGATTATATATATTTTTTTCAAATGGACCGTTTAAAAGCGAAATAAAAAATTTTAATTTTCTATAAATATTTTAGAGGAATTTCGGGGGTTACAAGGGTTGTGGCCTCTCCCTGTCTCCCTCCTTGGTCCGCTTAGGTCCGCTTATGTAGTTTTTATTGTTGGGGGAAAAAAAAAATTTAATTTTCGACAGATATTTTGGAGGAATTTCGGGAGTTATAAGGAGTTGTGGCCTCTCTTTGCCCCCTCTTCGGTCCGCCCATGCTTGTTCTTATTGTTAGGGAAATTAGTATTAAGGTAATGGTGTATACGTACACACATGGAATTAATATTCACCTAAAACGCTAAACTTATCAGGTGGTGAATATATTATTAGTACATAAAAAGTTTCTTACCATTTATTGTCAAGCAACGTGGAATCACGTGTTACCAACAGTCGTGTATTGAAGGAAAGAAGGTAGGAAGTTCTTACTTGACAACACTTTATTTCTTCTCAAAGTAAATGTTTGCATATATATATGTATAAAAGGAGTGACATTTTATACATATCACCGAAACATAGGAAAAAGAGTATTAAAATGTATGAAAGAGAACGTAATATTATAATAAAAAATCACTCTATTTCTTACGTGTCAATACATGTGTAGTATAGTAGTATGTAGAAAAATCATATATAAAAGTATAGAAATAGTTAGATGTAAATATAATCAATTATTAAATTTTATAGACAAAATATTTGTATTGAAGGAAGAAGGGTTGTTTAACTATCCTAATGTATTATTCGTGGTACGGTCAAATTTTAAATCACAAATTTATTTTATAAAAATCAAAAAATTATCAAAACCGTTCATGGACTAAACTTTATGTTTGTGGCTTTTACATAATATTTCAAGATACTCCATATATTGAATTACTATATTGAAATACTAAAAAGTTATAGTTCTAGTGGTACGATGGTGGTACATACAATTAATTTGGTTGTAATTTTTAAGCAAATAAGTCAATTTATTTTTGTTTAAAAAAAAAGTAAATGCATTCAGCTTAAAATTTTTAGCTTATTGAAGCTAAAATAATAAATAAGCACGACTTAGTTAAGCAAATAAATAGATAAAATAGAGTTTAAAATTTACAACCAAATAAACAGATAATGTTGTAAAGAGAGATGAAATTTTTATGGAAGAAGGGAAACGAATAGTTTCCTCTCTTAATTTGTTCATGTGGCAGACAAATTCAAGTAATTTAAATTTAACATTTGAATAAAAGTCAAATGATCAAGTTTATCTCTATTAATTTTTTACTTTACTTTACTCCTAATTAGGAAGGATTATAATGGTAATTCACTTTATTTTGCATTGATTATATGTTCTAATATAGAAATATCCAATTACTTTGTATCAAAGGATTTTTTGTAATTTTTTTGAGTATGGAATGAGTCAATCATCTGTTTTGGTGTCTTATTGAACAAAAATGCTCCTTTGATAAAAAAAAATTTGATTTTTGGAAAGTATGTTAATTTAAAAATGGATATGGATTTTATACATACATATATATAGAAAATTTCTACATACATCCACATATTAACTGACACATAGCAGATAGACAAATTACACATATGGGAGATTATTTATTAATAACAATATTGTTAGTACATATCGAATGATTGATTAAAACTTGATTGATCTTATTGATGACGAATTCATAATCAATTGTTCTCAAGTTTCATTTTCATTGGTCGATCTCTAGCAAAGACTCTTAGGGCTTCTTTTCAAAGACTTTATCAGGGATTTTCTTGCTACCGATTAAAGTACATTGCTAAAAAAGATTTCAATTGTAAAGAAATTTTCATGTTGTGGATTGGTAAGTCTATGTTTTAGATTAATTAGTCGTATATGCCAAGGATTCGTTGAATTTATTGTGTGAAATTATCATATTTTGGGTAAAATTTGGTGGAATAAACGTATTTGGGATGAAGGGAAGTTGGTCTAAACCAACCTTTAGTCCGTCCGGATGAAAGAAGAGTTGGTCTGGACGAACCTACCCTCGGTCCGGACGAACTATCACTTTGTCCTAAAGAAGTGCCCTTTGGTCCAGATGAATGGTGGTTGTGATGTGTAGATGATGTTTTGCAAGTCGAATTGTAAAAAAACCTTTATAATATTGATTAATGGTTGAGTATGACATGTTGTTATCATGACATGGTCGGAATATGATTGATAGTTGCAAGCATTTTAAATGAACATGTCATTAATCAATTATGTGATAAGATCGATGTGAAATTTGACTGTCATAAGCCACGGGAGGACATTTATTCAGTGGTTTGTCGTATGGTACTTAACCATCCAGGAGTTCATGTCGATTCCAGTGGTTTAGTACTAACGTTGATCAAGTTCCTTGGGAACTCTGGATAGGGAGGGCTATTTACAAGCCTTTACACGTAAACCCTCGGGAAATGTTTATTCTGAGTTGTCGGTCGTGTTGGTTGTGACGATGATTTGTGTTTCATGTCAGTTGGTGTATGATTGTTTGGTCGTTGTTGTTGGACATGCATGTAAGGATAATTATTTTACACTCATGTTGTTTATTGTTGTTACTGTTATTTATTTAGAATTGAATTCGTTTTCTAAGTCTTACCTGTTTGGTTGCATTTTTGTACCGTCTTTTTTTATAAAATGCCAAGTAGAACTAGGTACCAGGGGATATGTAAATCAGAACTAAGAAAGTGAAGCTCACTTGGGATATGTCATCGGGTGGATGTCTTTAGTTACTCCTTTATTTGCAATTTTCAAACAGTTACAGGCAATTTACTAGATGTATTTTCCTTGTCGTTTACTATTACTTTGAAAAGGCTAAAAATTTGATAATAAAGCCTATTTGAACTCCTTTAATTTATAGTTAAGTTTAGATTGCAGACAGATTAATATGTTAATTTTATTCCACCCATTTAATAAATTGTTTCATATGATTGTTGTGGCTTGTTTTATCGCATCGGTTGGTTGAAAGTGGCATACTCGGGATATGTCGAATTTTGGGTGTTACAATTTCCACTTCTCAAAGTATTTCCGCTTGTTATCCGTACCACTTCCAGTTGCATCAACCACATTGGCCATGGACACCATGTTCCTTATATCACTTTTCTTATCAGATATGCGGTTGTCCTACTCAACTCTCAACCTCTGAATGAGATCCTACAGACTCATTACCTTAGGCTTATGCTTCAAGTAACTCTTGAAATCTTTCTAAGGTAGCAACAGTTTCTCAATCATATTTACAATTTGGAAATGTTCATTTACCACCAACCCTTCGGTATAGTATATGAGTTGAAGCTCATCCACCTGCTCAAAGACACTCTTTCTGTTCATCATCATGAACTCGTAAAATTCCATGTTCACAAATTTCTTTACGTTCGCGATACCTACTTTGTACTTTTTTTCCAAAAATTCACAAAGAACCTCAGCAGATTTGTTTGGGAGAGTACACATAAAGTAGAGTATCATCGAGAGCATTCAAAATCCTCTTTAGCCAGGGCCATCAGGATTTTTTTTAATTTATTTCCTCTATAGCCGGGGCCATCATGAAACAATCCTTTAAAAATTATAACTTTGGTAATCAATGTTTTATTTGGTATTCATATTGATCCCTTAATTTGCGGATTCGTCTATTCGCGCGTTATTTTGAAAGGTTTGCACTATTTCACAAGAAAATTCATAACTAAAGCTAGAAATATAAAAATCAATTACTGCTTGAACTTTTGGAAAGATAATTCAAAGATCAACATATCTGTACCAAGTTTGATAGAAAAATATATTTACATTAACACCATATTTTCTTCAAACACTCGCCAATGGCATACAGAAAATTCACTTCACCATATTTTACTCCAATCAGTGCTTAAAAACTTGCATTTTTTTCACTTTTACCTAAAATGTACAATAATTCTCGTAATATCACAATTCTTCACATATTCTGCATTAATTATACTTTAAGAACATAAATGCACCATTCATGTACTAAATATGTAACTTTTCAAGTCATTGACAATAATCTTAGTTTTGTAAACACATTATAACTCGTTACTCATAATTTCATTGCGAAGCTCCCATAATTGCAATATGAAATTCATTATTATGAAGTTTTTCCTTTCCCTTATAAAGAACAACATTGACTTTTAACACATATATAAAAACAAGCATACAGTTGATCCTTAAATTACTTCTCAAGAAATTGATCATCTTTCTTCGTAGGACATCAAATTTTTTCCGCTTCATTTGAAGTAGCTCTTATGAATTTGGAAAAAACCACACATAATAAAGGAAGAATTAGTAATATTCATTAATTTGTAATTTAAGTTCGTTTGTGAAAGTAAAATACATATTTGTAACGCTCTATCCATATTTTGCTCCTAAAATAGAATGGATATATGATATTGAAAAATTGCTTTTTATTGTGGGCCACTAGAGATGCAATTGGTGAATTTGATTTACAAAAGAACCAAAAAGCCTGATTTTATTACTCCCCTGTTAAACGTTTGCCATTAGAATAGGAAGAGTTTCGAAGTTAACTATGAGTGACTATTAATATTCATTAGCAAGATACAAATTAATAAACCAAGGAAAGGATTCTCAGAATCATAAATAAAATTTAATGTCATTATGGGAATTTTGTGGTGATGGTATTAATTTTGACACCTGATTAAACAAATTCATTCACAATTTTGCCCATTGTGAATCTTCTTATAAAGAGTTTTAGAGTAGCGACTTATTGGGAACTAAAAAGAAATGAAACAATAATGGAGAATACACTTTTTAGAGTAGGGACAGAGAGATTAGAGCCTCAGTTCAAATATGGTGAAGTAGCAACCATGGCTTTGTCCGAATTATTATGTGCCTCAATAGTAATTTTGAGCGAAAAATGATGCATTTTGTTCCGATGTTTTTGGTGTTTCCTCAATTTCATGTACCAAGTACCATTATTGGTCAAATCATCACTAGAAAAGACAATTAATTAGAATTGTGAATTTTGGAACAGGGAAAGTGTGATCGATTGCTATCTCCATTTTACAAAAACCTTAATTGAATTGGCCATAATGAGTGGTGTAACTGAACTGATGAACATGCCATTCGAGAGCCCAGTCATCAAGGCCTGGCTCGGTTTCATAGCCACGTGCTCTAATTCTCCGAGCAACAGTTCTCGCTGGATCCGTTCAATTGAGCTCAAACATACTAGAGCAATCCCAACAGAGACTCAATCCAGCTCGAATATACTATATGACAAGCTCCGAGATCGGACCGTATTAACATGATCAACCATTACTTAAAACATAGCCAATTTCTCTTAAATATTAATATAGCATGGCCACAAGTAACAACTCAAATGTTCGCAAAGATTGACCAAGGCCGCCTTTGCCAAATTTTCAATTTCAAGGATTCAACGGAGCCTAGCAAATGCAGAACTAAACAAAAAGAAAAGGGGAACACGTAAGAAAAGATGACAAGATTATTAAAGAACAAACATCAAGAATATATCAGTACCATAGCTAATATTAAGATGAACAAAAACTCTTCGCAGCAAAGCTGAGAAAGCATGACAACAAAGGCATTCAAATCACTAGTCCGAATGAAGGTCTTTCAAATAAAACAATTAACAGGCATTGGAGTACTAGATATTCAAAAAAGAGAGCAACAAGACAAAATGGGCATACTTGCTAATTCTGCCATAAGTTGCAATTCTTTTCAAACCTCATCTTCTTCATCTCCATCGCCACCGCCACCAGCCGCTTTCTTAGCAGCAGCCTTCTGGTTCTTTCGCTTCACTCTCCCGGGACGCCCACCTCCAAGAGGACTAGTAAGCGAGAAATCAATGTGCTTCTGGGAGTCCATCCTCACCATGAATGAGGGAACATTCACAACTTGCCTTCCAACCCTACAACAATAGTGAGATAAAATCAGACACTGGAATCAAATTTAAACAGAACGCACTAATTTTGCACCAAAAAAATATACAATCCAAAACAGTAATGTGAAATGAAATGTACCAAGATTTGCCTATGCGAAAGAAAAAGCAACCAAAGAAAGCTATACTTTCTGACACGGCAGGACGATTGCAAGATAAAGCTTACAAATATGACACATTATCAAGTCGAAAATTCTTAATAGCCTTGCAGTAAATTACCTTGAAACAAACTCAAAAACAAAATGTCACTCTTTACTTCTTCAATATAGTTATAATAACTATTAGTAAGAATTATTAGCAAATCATACACTGATTTGAACTAAAACTACTGACAAAGAAAAAGTAACCTCTACTTCTTCAAAATAATTTGACAAGAGCAAAACTCAGCAGATGAGGACAACTGCATTTTAATCAGAAACAGACTCAAATCGCTTTGAAATTACACAAAGTAACACTTCTAATAAGTATTTCAAAATGAAGTTAATAAACTTAAAAGTTCTATACAATAGAAATACAAAATTCAAAATATTTGGTAGCTGTTATACCTGATATGTTTCTGCTTAATGAGTACTCTGGCATGGTGGATGGACTTGGCCATACCAGTCTTGAACACCTGAGTTTGAAGGCGGCGCTCGAGGAAGTTTTCCACAGTAAGTGCCAATACATAATCGAGCTTGTTTTGATCCTCTTTGAGCAGACCATACCTATTCATCCTTCTCAGAAGAGCTTCTCCCTCAAAGATTCTACGGGGGTTCTTCTCATCGAGGGTCAGAAGCATTCTAGCATTGTTACGGATACGGCTCAAAGCATATTGAACCCTCCACAGCTCCCTCTTGCACCGGAGACCATACTCTCCCACAAGCTTCAGCTCAGCATCCAGACGCTCCTTCTCATATGGACGACGTGGCTTCTTAAAAGTCTTACCATCTGAAATAAGCAAGCATTAATATTCTCTCAAATTCTCAATGGCATTACTACCAAAATATACGTAGAAAATGCTTCATTCTATATCACAAGTACAACGAGGTACAATCAGTTGACGAAACCACAACCCATTTCGAGGAACTTATTGTAAATATGCAGCAAGGAAATCCAAATATTTCTCTTATTTTCTTATTGTTTCTCTCCAAATCAAGCAGATTTCATGAGGGTTCTAATTTATGTATCTTCAATCTAAACATAAACTTCAATACGTACAGCAAATCAAGTATTGTGCAAAAATATTTTCGAACCCTCCAAAAAAATTCACAATTCCCAGGACAGATGTAAAGTTCACCAAATGCAAAATAATAGAAACCTTTTTCAGTCTTTTTTCATCACAACTCAACTTAATTTAGACACGGTCAAAAAACCCACCTAATACTATACTTCTAACCATGTCTAATTTTTTTTATTTAAACCACATTACCTGTACTCAAATTGGTACGCATACAAATAGCAGTAGGACTCTAATGACAACATCTGCAATGCATTTGGGAAAAACCAATACTTTACATCAAATTTTCAAAAGGAATATTCACACTAGTTAAATAAGAAATTGGTACCAGAAACATTCTACGACCGTCTTTCTGTTCCTAGATATCTCCAAGGAAAATGCTAGGTAGATTTTTGGGTAGGAAAATCTAAAATTCACAATTTCTCTATTAAAAACTTAATTTTTCTTCCCCAAAATTTAAATATTCCTAGTGCATCTGCACATTCACGATATATACACATCTATTATAGGATTACAGCACTAATGGAAATGCAGAAGAAACCTGTACACCGAATATAAAACAATTTAGAGAGAGAAAACCATTAATTGTGCTACAAATTTACTAAATCATGTGAATTTAAAGCAATAAAAAATATTTTATCACTAGCTCACGGTAAAAAAAAAAAATGCGGATCAGATCACATACAAATGAAAACATTTGAACACTGATATATATATATATATATATAGAGAGAGAGAGAGAGGCATACAGTTACGATAGTAGGGAACGTGCACCATGTTTGCTCTCGCCTCTCAGCTGGAACCGACGGAAATGGCAGAGAGAGAGAGAGAGAGCGTCTGCTGTTGTTTATATGTAGGGTTTCAGAGGCAGTGACAGCATTATGTGTCGTAGGGTTTGTATATAGGCTTAATGGGCCTCATGGGTTGAAGCAGAAGTCTTATTGGGCCTACTATTGGCCCTCTCGTTTGGTTTTCTTTAAATCTTTTTATTCCAACATGTAATATTTCTTCTTAAACTCGAGATATTTGAATACGAGGAGAAAGTAGTGTTTTATTAGATGGTATGATCATATTAATAATGTGTTATATATTGGTTAAGCCATTCCATGAATAATAATAGAAATATAGTATATAATATATTTAAAAATTACAATCACTCTGCTAGAAATAATTTTTTTTAATACAAATATATATTTTCAAACATGTCTTAAACTTTAATTATTATATTCTTAAATATATTTGTATTCATTTAGTTGCTTAATAAATATAAACTAAATTTAACATTATTGCGATAAGAGCACTCTTTGTTTTGATGGGATGCAATATTGTTGCAAAATGCAGACTAAAAAAGCAATATATTTTGGCGGGTACCATATTTCACAATCACAGTAGACTTTTATTGAATATTATTTAGGGTAAAATATTAAATAAATTCACTATGAAAATTTCATAAACAAATACTCTAGAATTCAACCGTTTGTTAAGCAAAAAATTGAAGAAAAAAAACTTAAAATTCTAGTAAAAAAAAAACAATCCACATAATCCTCCAACCTAAAACCCTCTTCTAATCTCTCTCTCTCTCTCTCTACAAAAACAAAAATGAACCCAATTCGCAGACTGTCCTCCGCTCTGCAGGCCCCCCTCTTCCGCCCCATATCCGCAGCTCTCCGGCGGCTCTCCGCCGCGGCCAACGGTGGTGGAGACGAGGACTGGAACGATGCGTGGGAAACGGCGTGGCTCCCCTCCGACAAGCCCACCACTAGAGACCCTTGGGAATCTCCCTCTCTCTCTGCTGACGTGGACAGCGAGACGAGGGCCTTCGTCGAGGACATGAACGAGAATTGGGACCAAAGAAGAAACAATAGAACCAGAGCGCACAATCAATACGAGCAATCTCGGTAATTAATTTACAAAATTAGAAAAATACAGACACAGCATTCACACTGATCTTTCTCATTTGGGGCTTGTTTGGTTGCAACTCTTTAAGTTTT
>MKEJ01022133.1:0-15395 GCA_001753735.1 Embelia ribes | reverse complement strand
CAATTTGATCATTTGGATTGTTTCATGCTTTAACCTATTTTCTAATTTATTGTTCGTATATACTTGTTTCATTTCTCGATATTTTGTAATACTTTGCGGGTCATTCTCAAGTCTTGAATTTATCGGAAATTTCTTCGAGGCTTTTCAGCATTTTCGGGCTTCCATTCGTGTCTTTTTCCACAAAATAATCATAAGAACAAGTAAATAAGAACAATATCATTTCCTAGTATTATGAAGTATTATAAAATTTAAAATGTATATAAAATGTACCGAAAAGTACATTTTTTGTTTATAATCAGTTTGATCAAGCATTTTGCTTCTACGTGTAATATAAACAAGGTGTTTACTTTTATTATTGATGTTGATTTACTATATACATTGGCAGGTAATATGTATATTTTCAATATGCGTACTCTGATATGAATATTATAGTAGAAAGTGGTGAATGTGGCGTTTAGTGGTGCTTGCCATTTCTTTTTATTTTCTTAAAAACTATATCTTTCTTTTCCTTTTCTTTAAAAAGGGAAAACACTCACATTTCCCAAATCTTTGGGATTCAAGGTATGACACGTCACAAGGAGTGCCCTCTTTCTCGGATCGGATTGTTTTATGTCAAGGTTTCTTTTCCATTTCACTCTTCTCCTCTCTTTGTTAACAATGTTGAATTAGAATGTGCCCTTCAACGTAAACTTTTGGAAGATAAATAATTAACTTTCTGTTTCACTTTCGGTTTATTACAACTTCGATACTTATAATTTACAAGGCCTTACAACTTATCACCGGAAAGAATAAACTTCGTCCTCGAAGTTTTCACCGTACTCAAAATAATTCCAAACAAACTTACCATCATTACTTCAAATCATGCTTTTCTCATTGTCCTAATTTGCATATTGCGTTCGTCTATGCAACCCTACCTTACACTATATTCATCGAATTTACTAATAACTTCCACATTCAAACTCTTGAATCCCAAAGGTACACCGCCATTTAAAGTCATTATTGTGAACCCATTTAAATTTACTAATCGGTAACGGCCTATCTTGCCTCACATGATAGTCCAGTTATTTCCAAGGTATTCATATTACATACACCTCAACTACTCTATCTTAATTTACCTTCCATACTACTGATCAATTCCTAGATTCACACGAAAAGATTACCTAGCAAGTATATTAGGTACGATTGTAGTTTTTTCGGTAAGACTGAGTTTCAAATCCTAGGAAACTTAATTTCTCAATTCAGTTTATTAAGTTCAATTCACTTAACCGATTATGTTCCAATTAGCAATTATTTAAATTAATTCTACTCCTAAAACACGAGGAATTGTTAGGATTTTATGAAACTTAAATTCTAAACTAAAGAAGCGAGATAAAATTAATAAATAAATGTAACATGCCCTTAGAATTATCTAGTGTAGTCTTGTACATCAAATCATGTGTATTAAATGCCACATATAATAACTCCCTCTGTAAAAATTAATTATTAACTCACTAGTACGCTTAATCTGGTTTATTTCAACTTATAGTACAATTGGGTGATTTTCAAACAGCATAATTACACCAAGCGATTTCTAGGCTAATTAGACATATTAAAAATCCTAAACTTAATAATATAGATAGATTTTAACTCCATTTCTATAAAAATTTAGTTTTTTTAACTAACTCAATCGGATTGTCAACTCAAGATAACTATCAGGCCCAACATAATTTTGAAAAATAGAATTTTTATTCCGATGGGATAGTTTTGTAAAAAACCTCTTGAAAACTCTCTACTAATTTACTCTGATTTAGTAGTTCAATATATAAATTTGATACCTACATGAAACATCTACATCATACTAGGGGCAAACCTAAAAATTAGTTACTCATACTAAAATAAAATATGCCAATAATATTTAAATAAGATATCAATAAAAAATTAGTAGGATTGAAAAACATATAATCAAGAATGAAAAATAAAAAGAGAACTATAACTAGAGAACAATTAAATTAAGTAATTAAATAAAACGCGCAAAAGTATTGGAATAAACAATAAGAAAGAATAATAAAATTATTAGAATCTAAAACTTTGAAAAGAAAAATATAATTGGAACCAAAAAACCAGTAAACTAGAGCTGTTATGAATCTAACCATTGCTGCTATTAGGGTATTGTCAGAAGCCTCTTATGCCTGCCTCCTCCTACTCCTTTTTATTTGTATTGTTATATATATATATTAGTTATGAAAACACACATGTTATGCATGCAAACAATGATGGAATGAATGAGTTAGTGGGTTTGTGGGGGTATGATTATTTTACGAAATTGCCCTTTGTCTTTGACAATTTTTTTTATAGTAATTAAAACTATAATTATTTTGAATTCAAAGGGTAATTTTGATAATTCAAAAATATGGTGGTTTTAATATTTCAAACCGTCAATTTTAGTATTTACATAGGCTATTAGTATAGGTTTATGTGTGTGTGTGAGTGAGTGAAGGATTGGGAAAAAAAACCAATGACTTGGCCCAACCATTCTTTTCCCCTTTTCCTTTTCTTTTTTTCCTTTTCCTTTTTTTCTTTTTAATTAATATTTTCTTTTCAAGCCATGGCATGTGTAACAAATTTTTTAAAATAACAATTTTAATTCTCAACCTTTCATTTGGTCTTCACATTTTATTCATTGATTTGTGGATTCGCCCATTTGTGTGCTACTTTACAGCTTTGCACCATTTCTCCAGAAAATTAATAAATAGAGCTAGAAACATCCAAATCAATTACCGTCTAAACCATTAGAACCATATTTCAAAGATTTACGCACTGATACTAAGTTTGATAGGAAAATATATTCACATTAATACCAGATTTTCTTCAAACACTCGCCAATGGTATATGAAAAATTCGATTTGTCATATTTTACTCAAATTCGGGTCTAAAATCATGCATTTTTTTCACTTTTACATGAAATGCATAATAATTCTCGTAATATCATAATTATTCACATACTGTGCATTAATACTTTAAGACCATAAATACACCATTTTAACGCCCTAAATATGTAATTTTTAAAACCCAATCAACTACTAACATATGTCTCACATATAAATATATTGCCAAATATTAAGACCCTATAAGGTTATACAACTCTATCTCTAACTCACACTAAGTCTCAAGGATAGTTCTGTGCTACCGACACTAATGACTCATACTCGATACACATTCAACATAACTACTCTGTGTTTTGTTTTCCACTCTCCTATCGTCCACCTTTAACTAAACCACGTATTTGCCAATATTTCCATCTCCCGTTACTCTATCGACTATCGTCAGAATACCAACTCCACATATACCCCAATATCTCCATCTTATCACATATATCTCCAAAATTTTGACATTTTCTCTTCACATCCTATATTCTTTTACATTTCTCAAACTTCTCAACCTCGCACATTTTAGTAATTCTCGTTTTTAATAGGCTTTTGCTATCCAACATCCAACCAAGCCTTTTTTAAATATTCACATCATACTCAAATCATATAACTTTCACATAATCTCCATACGTATAGCATTTTGCAATTTAATCCATTACATTTCATAACTTATTCTCTTATTCAACACAACAACTCCACAAATCCAATACTTCTTCTTACTGCTCCATACTTTCTAGATATCTTTACCATTTACATCACTAACTAATTAGTTAATCCGAATGTCTCTCATTCCAGTTTTCGCCCAAACAATCGTCTAATGCAATCCACCATTCACCACACACTAATTGGAAAAAAAATACATCTAGCCTCACGATACAACAAGAACCACCAATCAACGACTAGTCCATTCATTGCATACAACAACTACGACCCCTATCCTTAATAACATGATGTCCCCATAACAACCACATGACAATCATATTCAAGGTAACAAGACAAACTCCTCCTCTACCTAACCTCCCAAGGAAAGTTCATTATATTATGCCAATCAATGTATTCAATCCTAATATTTCAAATAAAAGCAATCCCTACTGGAGCAATGACAACCACGACTAAAGTATTTTGACCAATCATGAACTATAAAACAGCTGTCCATTATGATAAAACATAGGACATCTATCCCATAATTGCTACATACATAGTATAGCACACCTAATCATGGCAAGGCCACCTACTACTTATAACCAACAAACCCATCAAACCATTTCATTATTTAAAACAATTAAATGTATTGCAGTTTGATTACCAACCACCATCAATCAACATTCCTACTCAAATGTTTTCAAGTATTTACATGTTACGCAATCCAATATAGCATCACTATTGTTTCCATTCCTTAATCACCAATATAAATTGTCTCTACAATATAACTATTCTATATGTCACCTGAAGTTTTCAGCCCCTTAATCGCATACCATTTTGCTAATTGGTAACCTTACCATCTGATCTTCTGACATCTCTAAATGTTGTCAATCTTATGTTACATACCCCAACTATACTTCCTTAGAAGAATCCCCTCACCGGGACAATCGAGCACCACTAGGGAGGAATTTGCGTTACTCCTACCACTATCCATTCGGTTGCTACTCACGCTATGACTACATATACAATACCCTATTACTATAGAATCAATCCATAGAAAACAATCAGAATCCATCCCATGTTCGCATTATATGGAGTAAGAAAAACTATGTATATAAATTTCAAATAGCTTATTGTTAACTTTGTCTGCTAACATAGATCTATGTTGGGCCTATAGGGTGCCCCATATCTATCCAACACAGGGCTAAGTGTCGACATCCACCATAATAGTCTAATGGTTTTTAAATATAAAATGCATGCACAAAAGCCAATGCAACGTGGATGGATGTAACCCAAACATACAAACATACAAGGCATCTAAGGCAACAAAATTCCTAAATGCCTACGCCGACCTTCTAGATGTAACTTACTTGAGACTTCCTACCAACATACCCACAACCTATATCTCCCAAAACTAGCGTATACCTTGAGCTTTGATATCAATTGTAACGACCCGTAATTCTAAATAATCCTGAGTACGTCATTAACAAACTAATCTACATTTAGTGAACAAGATTTTCAAATAGAAAGAAACCAACTAGGCCTTATTATTATATTTTGGCATTACATCTTTATTTTGGCATTACATCTTTATCCAAAGAATATAATAAAAATGAAGGTAACATTCTGACAACCTATCTCGAGTAAGCATATTTCCTAATCTTGAGCCCCTTGATCTCCAATCCCTGATCCTGCTTGGCATTTTATAAGAAAAATAGGGAGTCAAAAAGAAATCCAATATATTGAAATAACGATATCTATGAACAAATAAAATGAAAGCAAAAGCCAATAATGTACTTGCCTACCAATATCTAAGTCCAAAAGTATAACCAATGCCAAATAATTCTAACTAAACCCATAAACTATACAACATTATGGGTTGCATGTCCTCCCACTTGGAATACATGTCCTTCCAAGGTTTTATGCATAAAAACTTTACACACACAATGATTTTGGTGGAAGGGTTCCTGCGGAACTAGGTTACACTTGAACATATAGCTTTCGAGGCTAACAACCACCTCAACTACTTGGGAGTATAACTCTCCTCTCCCAAGGCCTACAATAATTCATCGAGCCCTAAGGTGTATACACCTCGAAGGCCTAAACCGACTACTGAAGCATGTCGAACCTTGATATCAACACACCTCGAAGGCCTAAACTAATAACTTCGAGTAACGGTCAATCGAGCCTAGTGAGTTGACTTAAAAGGCCTAAACCGACATCTGCCATAATGAACGCTGCACTAGTATTTTCAATGCTTACAACATATCATATCCAAATCATAACATAGGTATCTATCTCAATGTTCTATTACCCCTCAAGGTTTATATTTGTATAAATTTCCAGTACCATTTTAACATGTATAGGATGTTTAATTCAAGCTTCACATATCACCTCATTTACTAATTCAAAGTTCTAATTATGAAAGGAACTAACCCACGAATTGATCTACAATGAAAATTAATTATCCAGTGCTATGCCGTTAGAATGGCCTTGTGTCTTGTGTTGAACGGTGGTTCTATTTTAATTATTTCCAACTACCATTTAAATGGTTTCTACTAACACAAAACAACAACGATAAGTGAAAATCAGTTCGAAAAGCATAAAATTCTTCCACAAATTTTACACCCAGAAAAAGTAATTAAATGAAGTTAATTTATTAGATTAGGGTTCGATTTCGATTTTCGCTATACACCTTATACAAAGACTAATGATTCCCTTGAAAAAGCTAAAAAACGAACCCTACCTCACATATCTCGAGCACACGAATTCAATTAACAAAACCCACAAAACCCAGCAAAGAATGTCATCACAACAACGAATTGTAAATCAATCAACCAATTAGAACATGTATTGATTGATTAGGGTTTGAAATTGAGATGAATAACCTGATGAATTGGGGAATAAAACTTACCTCAACACAATGAGAAAGAGGAGAGGATTGCAATTCCACGTTTAAATTGTCATGCGGAATGATCTTCCTCTTGAGTTGATGGTTTTGTGTCGAAATGTCTTCTTCCCTTTTCTCCTCTTCTCGCTCTATTTGAAGACGATATGATGTAAGAATAATATAATTGTAATTGAACGGAAAGTTTTTGTTTTTTGTTTTTTATTTTTTATTTTTTGTTTTTGTTTTTGTTTTTGTTTTTGTTTTTTTTGGGGGGGATTTTCTCTTATCTGTATGTCCTTTTTTTTTCAGTGACTTTCTAATTCTTTTCTCAATAATTTTTGTGAAATGGTTCATTAGTTTGTTTGGTAGGATCCTGTGAGAATAAAAATATTTTTTACGAGAGAGAAATTAAATTTTTAGTACTGAAAAATATTTAAAATATGCTTAGTGGATATAGAAATTACACGTATTTGAAGTGGATGAAAATTCTATTTACATACTCAGAAATTATTACTTTTTGATTCGAAATAACAATAACTATATGTTTAATTAGTTAAACAAAAATATATCTCACTTAAAAGTTAAAATACAAAAAATATACTCCGACTTAGCGCTACTAGTTTCCTAGCAGGGATGCAACACCCCATAAATTCTAGTGTCATTTTTCTTTAAAAAAAATAATAGTTGAATTCCGGTATTAAATTTTCATTGTATATATTTTTTTTTACATAGTTTCAACGTAAATTCAATACTTATGCCTATATACTCATTTCATTCAACCAAATAAAAATAATACTATGTTAAATTTTTTTTTTATTTGTTTTTTGCAGTGACTTTGCTCTATTTTTCATTGAATAGAATTAATGGAAGGACCAAAGCAGAACCATGGTTCATCATCTTCTTCCTCATCAGAGGAGAAAAGGCTAGAGCTACGGCTGGGTCCACCCTGTGAACATGACTGGGCCACATCAGAGGGCTCTAATCTCCCTCTCAGCTACCTCTCCAACAAGTATTATTACCATAGCTTGCCTGTGAGGGGATCTGTTCTGTCACAGCCCTGTAATGCTAGAACAGTTGATGAGAAGGCATATTCACCATCTCCTCCTAATAATACACCTGTTCCAAACAGTTCCCAGAAAAGGTACTTCTTTTTTCTTATTAAATAAATTTAGTTTATTTAGGTGTAAATTAGTATCCTTGCAATTATTTTTGTTGTTATTGTCTCTAAATTTTACCATGCTAAGTTGTAAAGTAGAAAAAAAAAAAAAAAACTGTGAAAGTGACCAAATATGCCATATTCTTTTTGAAATTTGAGGAACAAATCCTTTACCTTACTAAAGTCTAGGGACTTGTAATGTTTGAATTGAAAAAATGGGGTCCATGTTGGATTTTGTTAAACTATCGGGACCATAATGTAAATTAGCACTTTGCATAGTCACCCTCATGCAGATTACAAAGCTGTTCCTATTCAAACAGTTCCCAGAAAAAGTGCTCCTTTTTCCATGTACGAACATTAACTTTTTTGTGCTGTTATTTTCACTTTTTTACTTTGACAGAGGATATTCACCCTCCCTGTCACAATTGCCAGATGTAACCCATGCATGAAAATATTTCACTTTTCACGGAAACAAGTTAATAGTTAATTAAACTAATTGTCCTATCATCTCATCTAAAATTCTATTATAGTCTCCAAAATTTGCATACATGACATAATTTGTTATTATTGTGGATGCAATGTCATTTGAATGATGTAAACATACATCAAGTGATATTTCCAGGTTAACGATCATTTATGTTTATAATATAATGTCTCATACTTGTAGTTTTAGGGGGTTTGAATTGTAGCTTTTCCTGAAATTCCGACCAAATCCGTGACTTTTTTAAAACTTGGGTCTGTAACTATTGCAAATAAACTACGAGGACCAAATAGAAATTAAATTTAAACTATAAGGACCTTTAGCGTGATTTAGACAGTTAATGGTACTGCAAGTTACAGACAACTTCATTACGTTTGTGACAGTATAAATGTTATTGTTTTTTTTATGACAAAAAAAACAAAACAGTATAAATGTTTTTCAATTTGTTCTGGTCTTTTCAGAATGATCAATAACAGCTGTTACCTACTTTAGGTTTATTTGAGTGCTCATGCACATGTTTAGTTGTGTCCAAACTATGCATATTACATGATCAAACTATTTTGTTTTTTGTCTGCTCTTACGTGGAATATAGTGTTTGTTACCTCGGGGTCCAATTTGTAATTTTTTTTAATAGAGTTGAGAAAATATTATATTGGGCCGAGGGAGGCAGCTAGCTCCTCACATCTGTTCGGATTTTGCCTACATATTAATGAAATCAAATCCGGACAGTCAGATGGCAAGCGGGCTGGATGTCTTTAAGAAGCCCTCCGATTCCTATTGAATGTGCTAGAAATTGATTTTAAGGTAGGTTTGTGAAAGGTATTTTGGAAGTTTAATTTGACTTTTCTCAGGCAAAATTTTTACTGCCTACAATCGTTTCTGTCTTGTGCAGTATTAACTTAGATTTTGGCTAGCTCTCCTGATTTTGCAGCGATTCTGAGTTTGGTGAATTATGGAACCTGTAGTATAAATGAGCAGAACTGAGGCCTAAAGAAGCGAGCTTCTGCTCGTGTACTATCTATATACATGTTTATCTTCCACACAATTAAGATCTAATAACCCATATGTTACATAATAAGACCAAGTGTTTTAGTCTATTTGCTTATCAAAACATTGACTAAGTATATGATTTTGTTTGATGAATTGTCCTATCCGGTCTTAATTTGGCGATTGCGCATAAATTGACGCTGTTAATCTAATTTTACACTTCGAAAGAATGTTATTGTTGGTGGTAGGCGTGGTAGTAAAATTAGTTTCCTACTTTCTTTTTCTTATTATTCCTTACGAATTCGTTGGCATAACAAGAAAATTAGTTAATTTAGTTTTCACTCTACTATCTAACACTGTTGATGTTCCTTCTAAATAATGTGAAAACAACAGAAGCGCTCCTGCTCCAGTTGTAGGCTGGCCACCAATCCGTTCCTCTCGGAGGAATCTCGCAACTACCATCTCGTCCAAATCTATCCCCGAGTCTGAAAATGAGGCACCAAACACGGCATTAAGCGAAAAACCAGCTGAAACTAGTTCACAAAAGGGATTTCTTGTGAAGATCAACATGGATGGAGTTCCAATTGGTAGAAAAGTTGATCTCAAAGTCCATGACAGCTACGAGAAGCTCTCCTCTGTTGTTGACGATCTCTTCAGCGGCCTACTTGCTGGTATATTCATTTAATTATTTCATTCAAATCCAATAATTCCATCCACATGGTTGATTAGTTAACTGACTTATTTCATATGCATCTGTATATGGCCGTATGGGTGCCTATGGTTTGTCTTACACTCTTAAGTCCATTGCAACGATCTGAGTGAAAAGCTTAAGATGGTAAGAAGATGCGTATTATATTGTTTATTATCTTCAACACGTTCCCTAATGGTATATTTTGGGCCAAACAAGTGCAGAGGTAGCTGCAAGACTTGAACCTAGGACGTCTTCATTATTTGATACCGTGTTTAACTAATATGCTACAGTCTCATCACAAAGCTTAAGTTATTAGAGGAAGATGCTTTATTTTATGTACCATTTTCAACATATACCACTAGAGTTACAATTTTCTAGATCAAAAGCTCCTTAGTTCAATACCATTTGCCTTCAAAATAAAAATATTTTATGGACAATCTGTGTATTTGGTCCATGGGCGGACCCAGGACAAATGAATATAAATTTTATGGGGGTGGTTGAACCTGCGTAAAAAAAAAAATTGCATTATAAATTTAATGTTAAAATTAAAAATAAAAATTTTTAGAAAAAAGTTTATGGAGGTGACTGTAGCACCCCTTAGCAATAGGTCCGTCTCTGATTTAGTACTTATCTTACTTGGTTCTATGAATTCCCAAAAAAATGCAACTAGCCAACCAAATAATTCCTGTTCACATGGTTGGAATATCTATGCAAGTACTCATGTGCATTAGGTATAAGAAAAGAGTGGAAAGGAGATTAGATTTGGATCAATTAAAAGTTTAGATTTTGGAATGAGATTTAGCACTAATACTTAAATAAGAGATGAGGTTATCTCATTTGTCATTTTGTTTTCATTTTTCAGCTCAAAGAGATTCGCAAGGGACAGGGGACAGAGAGATTATTAAAGGATTGGTGAATGGGATTAGTGGGGAATATACCCTTGTTTATGAGGATAATGAAGGGGTTAGAATGCTAGTTGGCGATGTTCCTTGGCAGTAAGTGGATATTATACCCACTTTTTTTTATTGCTTTATTTTTATACTCTCTCATCTTTTTATATTCAAAATAATCACCACTTTGGTTTCTATCTTTTGAGTTACTTTTCAAGAAATAGAAACTAAAAAGAGAAACGCTTGAGCTCTTTGTAAATTTATTATTGGGTTTCTACCTAAAGGAAATAAGTAATTATTTTTGGGTTATGTATCCAATAGTTTACAGAGTTTTAGGGCTTGTTTGGTTTGGTTGTAGCTTTGCAATTGAGTTTTGTTGTTTTAACCTGTAAAAGCTAGAAATTTTAAAGAAGTATTCATCCTGCTTTTTTCTTGGTCCCAAAAAGTTTGTTTTGTTGCTTAAAATTTGTCAGTAAACAAATATTTATTATAATCATTTGGCACTAAAAATCATCCCAAATTTGTGCACCTTATATTTACATTGAGTACTTTGTGTTAATTCTGAAAATTTCATTTTAACTTCTTATTATTTACAGCATGTTTGTATCCACTGTGAAGAGGCTGCGAGTGCTGAAAACCTCTGAACTATCCAAATTAAGCTGTGAGATCTCTCAACCCCTTAATTAGATTTATCTTCGAATATTTTTAACCATAATTTCGTAATACTTTCATACTACGAAACCTTGAACCGGTCAATTTACTATATGCTTGCGCTTCTCCTTTGGTACTGGGACATAAATGCAATTAAGGTTCACATAGTCGTGTAAATTTTTATTTCTTAACACAATGTTGCCGGTTTTAGTTACATAACATAAATGTTTGTTGTCACTTTTGCAACCAGTAAATGCTACTCATACAGAAAAATGATATACCCATTTTGGTGATAGCTGCTGTTTAATGACATATAGAGCATCTTATTATGGGTATAAAGAGTAGTGTTTGTGTTCTCTAAAAGTGGGCATTATTTTTGTCGATTTTTTTAACTATTGGTCTTTTGTGGTTGCAGTTGGCAACAAGCAAGATAAGATCTCATTTGTATCTACACGAAAGTGACGATGAAGAAGAAATGTGTAACATTTTTTGTGTTACGGGTTTTCATGCAAGAAGTCTGATTTGAGTTTTCGTCTTTTGTATTAATTACTCCATTATGGCTTCGAAAAAGCACAATGCATTTGTAGAAAAATTATCCTACTAATTGTTCCACTCGTAAGATAGATGTACTCATTTATCCCCGAGTTTTTCGATATTTTCTGGTTTGGCTTGTTTACTGGAGAAATGAAAAGGGCAAAGCCTCGATTTATGTAAGTAGGTATTTTTGCCTTAAGACTTTAATTATTTGTTTTGTATAATTCATGTTATTTTATGGTTTATTTTGATCGTTATCGTTATAATTGAGTGAAGTTGACGTATGACAAAAGTGTCTTGAACGTTATGTTGGCACGGGCATCCCCAAGGCAGATGCGCGGTATTATTCTATTTTCGCTTGCTAAAAAAATGTAGTATACCATCGGCTAAAAGTAATTGAATTTTCTAAAATTATTTACATCCTATGAAAGGTGCCTGCGATAATGGCCTTGTTTGATGGAAGTAACAGAAATAATCTTTGAGGTACTTTTTACTTAAAAGTAAAAAAAAAAATCACTTCTAAGATTCTACCAAACAAGCCCAATATGTGGTAAAATTTAAAATGGTTATGTTTTTTCTATCAAATATCATTCATATTTATTTTTTTATAATAAAAATATTATTTTATCAAGTAAGATATTACTTATCAAAATAATTTTTAAATTTTATTTACTAAATACTAGAATTATACCAGCTTTTAAAATTAATTTTTAAAAGAGGCTTTTAAAAATGGATTATGAAAAATAGCAGCTTTCTCGAACCAAGACTTATTAAAAGTGCTTTTAAAACTATACTTATTTGGTAATTAAAATTTAAAATTTTCCATAATATCTACTGTGATTTTTATTGTAAAAAAACAAAAATGACTATGTATAGCGAATATAATCAATATAATTGAGGTTATTTTTTAATTAAATAATATAAAAAGAATTTATATTTTGAAAGCACCGTAGTACTGCTCCTAAAAATACAATTGAAAAGGGATATATATATTATTAAAAGTAATTTTTTTAAAATTCATCAAATATTTTTTTTCAGTTACAAATTTCAACAACAAAAAAATAATAAGAAGAAAAGCAAACTAACTTGCCCTTAAAGGTCTCCTGCAGAAATTCCCTTATTGTGAGTTTGGTACAAAGCTTTTTTCAAGGAAAATGTGATAGAAAAAAAATATTGTACTTAAATTCAAATTTTTTTGAAAAGATTTTTTATTCCTATCACATTTTTTGTACAAAAAATCCTTCCACCAAAGGAAGAATTTGACAATTTTGTAATTGTACTAGGATGAATCAGATCAAGGGTCCGATTTTCTACTTGATTTTTAATAATTTGACTTTTTGTCCCCATATTTTTAAAAACCTTTACGACTAGTGTCTCATGTCACACATACGTGGATGGTATGTTAATTCAAAATCCTAATTTTCTTTTCTCATACTATCATCTTATCATCTGAAGTTGAGGTGTTAATTACCCATCTAACATTTGAAATAATCATGTTCTGTTCATGCGTGTGATGGTTCCATCGATTTTGAATAACAGATTGTCCGAGTCAAGTGAGACTAAACTAATCGTGAACATTTTTTAAAGAATCAAGAACTTTCAAATTACCAAATACATCATCACTTTTGAATGACAGATTTGCCTAAATTAGATCATGTGTGAGTTGAATGGGGGCTTATCTTGAAGATCTTTAAAAAAGATCAAGGCCAAAAATGCTAAAATAAGTATAAAAATTTCAAGAAAGTAATGATACTTTACATGTACTTGACGACCCCTCGCTGTATATTCTTCCTTTGCTAGCAAGGGAGGAGACAGAGTGGAGTCACGAATAGTTTCGTGCTTTATCTTGTTTTGGCCTCCGCGCCCGATGTACCCAAAAAAAAAAAATCACGAATTGATCCGCAAAATCACGAAACAAGTCCATGAATGATTACTCTCCAGGACCAGCAGCATGAAGTAGAGGTATTCATATGCAGGCAGGGTCAAGCAGGGAGAGGGGGAGTCTCCCTTTTCGAAAATTGGAAACAAATACTAAAAAAATTCCACAAATTCTACTTGCCGCTTGCTATGTGTAGACATAAGTGCACATAAGCCTCATCATCTTTCAATGACTTTCGAAGTGACTGATATATCATAAATGTAACACGATATAAAAGCATACAAATGTAGTGAACTAAGGAAAGTTGAAGATAGCAAATATAATCTAGCCTTACCTCTAAGTAGTGTTTATAGATGACTACAAGCAAAGTTAGCATTTTGTTACAGCATCAATGACCAGTATTTTCAACTCATGACAAGAAGCAATACATGAGTGTTATTTAGCTACATTAAAATAAGAAACCCTATTTGTTTATTGATTATCGATTGGAGAAAAGACAATCCTGAGTGACCACACCGACTGTTGGATGTATTGATTATGCACGCACGATTGTCTCGATCGCAACCTTTCCCGAGCGGTAAACATTGTCTTTCTTCTCCTCAGCGGCGTCCCATAGCTCCGGCAAAGCTTCTCTGATATTGTGAATGCTCTCTAATGCATAATCCACACCATCTACTCTGTGAGAAGACCCCACCTGTTCACAGAAAATTTTGAGAATCGTTAATGAAGAAAAGTTCTGGGGAAAGAGAGGGGAAGAAGTATTGGATATTAGTTTATTTAAAAAATGAGCGGAAAAAGCAACATACCCACACTGTGTGGAGGCCCATGCATTTACCGGTCTGTATATTACGGATGCTATCGTCGAAGAACAACTGGCAAAAGCAAAAAATCCAAAAATGAGTGAAGGGTGTTAGCAAGTATCGAGTTTCCATTCAAATGTGTTCATTTTCAACTATTCAGTGGATTATTTTGGCATTAATTTAAAAATTTGTCGGAGCAAATTTGTTGATGTTTCTATTCAGTTGTCTGCACATGAATGTCAGTATACATTTCGTACTAATGTTGTCACATAGATTCTGAGCCAGTGATTCATCAACATCCAAGCCCTAATATCAGGGGTAGAGCATAAGAAGGACCAGGGGTTGCTGTGGAAAACCCAAAGTTTCCAAAAAATCTCGTAGAGATATGGAAAATTTGAGTAAGTTTGAATATATACATATCTTGGCAACCCCAGAACAAAAGTCTCTGGCACCCAGAGTCTTCTTTGTCAACTAAGAGGTCTGGGTCTGAAACCTCCTGCTATGACAGTTTTGTTTTTTAATCCAACCTCTTCTTTTTTTCTTTATATCTTTTGCTAAACATTATTGATCGTTCTCTTAAGAAATACTAATCTTGTTCTGTTACACTGGTTTTCACATTTACAGTTTTAGTTTCTTCCTTTTTAAGCAATAAACAACTTGCATGATTTACTTAGAAAGGGATGGTGATGTCTTTCTTATTCTAGTTCTTATTGCGCAATACCAATAATGGTGGAAGACTATTTATTCTTGAATCAATATTGAATAAGTCTAGATGAATTCGCTATGCAAATAAGTCATCATTTATTCACTATACAAATATTTTATCAATCAAAAAATTATTATAATTTCTCGACAATTTATTAACTCCATTATTCATATTGTTCCATA